>JANHGB010055796.1:0-31576 GCA_026283785.1 Coracopsis vasa
TGTCCTGGTTTCAGCAGTAGCAGTCATTTTTCTCCTTCTTAGTAGCTGGTGCAGTGCTGTGTTTTTGACTTTCAGTCTGGGAACAGCACTGATAACACCGATGTTTTTAGTTGTTACTCAGTAATGTTTACTCTGACCAAGGACTTTCTGCATCTCATGCTCTGCCAGGGAGGAGGGGAAGCCGGGAGGAAGCACAGACAGGACACCTGACCCAAACTAGCCAAAGAGATATTCCATACCACAGCACGTCATGCCCAGTATATAAACTGGTGGCAGTTACTTGAAAGGGCTAGATCACTGCTAGGGTTGGGCTGGGTATCAATTGGCGGGTGGTGAGCGGTTGTATTCTCTTCACTTGTTATTTCCCTTATCATTATTATTATTGGTGGCAGCAGCAGTGGTTTTGTGTTATACCTTAGTTACTGGACTGTTATTATCTCAACCCATGGGAGCTACATTTTTTCAATTCTCCTTCCCATCCCCCCGGGAGCAGAGGGAGGAAGCGGGGAAGTGAGCGAGTGGCTGCGTGATTCTGAGTTGCCAACTTGGCTTAAACCATGACAGTGTGTAAGTATAACATTACATTAACTTAAAATGTTTGACTTCTGGAAAAATACCCACCAATCAAAATACTTGCCACAGCTGGAAAAGTGGATGATGCCTAGGATGTTAAACTAGAAGGCTAACCTTCACCACAACACAGGCATGGCCCAAATAAAAGAGCTGGGACTTATGTCAGTGTATTTCATGAAGAATTTAAGTCAAAATACTTAGTATTTACTAACAGTAGCTGTTAAATTTTAATAATTTGCAGTACCTTAAATTAAAGTTATAAGTGTTCAAGATATTTGTGTACTGTGCTGCTTTAGTATACATACGATGCTACTTAGTATCTCAACTTTGCTCTTGAGTTCATACAAGGCATTTAAAAACCTTGGATGAACTGTTTCAGAAGCATGTTTTTATTGCCTCTAAAGTCCTGACCATGAATTTAGAAGAAACTTCTTCAGGCCTGTTGACAGTACTGCTGGAGGCAAATGCACTAGTTCATATTTGCAGATCCTCATGGCTCTACACCTGAAAATGTAAAGGAACATCTTCTTAGAATAAGAAAATAACCACACTCCCCATGTGCTTCACTTTTAGAGGGGACTGGTAAGACAAGGTAATGCTGAATTGGAAATTAATGGTGTTTTCTGTGTGAGTTCTAGACTTCCTGAGGAAAATGAGGATCCCTCATTTTTACAGGACCCAAGAAAACTTCTGGTCTTAGGCATGATTGCTGTTACAGAAAGTTACAGTGCAAGAACTTTAAGATGTAGCAATCACAACCTTAATTTGCAACACATTCTCATCGTAGATAGACAAAATAGGCAGAAGAACAGAGTTTCACTGAAACAAGATCCTCTGAAACAGAAGAGTTCTGCAGACGATCTTACCCTGCAGTCCCATTACAGTTGGCGTGTACACGCTCAGTTCCTAAAGTCGAATGCATGTACAGGCTCACATAAGCACACACTGCCTCACCACGAGAGTTGGAAGCCTAGCTGGGTTAGCTGTCATTAACATTGCTATTAATAGACCTAAGAAAAATAGTGATTATTCACAGAATAACTCTTCTAATTGCACAATTGTACTCTTCACTAGTGCAGATACATAATTACCAAAAATCAATTCCATTAATGACTCGCGTCAAAGCATTTAGCAATAGTATTTTCCATATTCCATTGCTAGTCATTATTTCATAAAATGTACTCTGACTTTTTCAGTAAACCATCCTGTGAACCTTCAAACCTCTCCCACTATTACTACTCCTACATTTTCCAACTGCTGACTTAAACTTTACAGCTGATGTTAAAGAGACAATGGTAATGAGCTTTCTAATAGAAAAGTGAAGTTAGATTATTTAACTTTCTCATTGATTTTTTTTTTTTGTACTGTTCAAATTCAAGAAGGATTGAGGGCTGTAATAAACAATTTACACTGTGTAATTAGGTTTAGAATTTGCTATGGGAATATTAGATGAAAGAGAATAGAAAAGCTTTCAATAGTTTAGCTTGTTCTACTGTAACAGAATAGAAGGTTATGCAGAATCTTCACAAATGCAGGCTAATGTTTTCTTGTGCGCAATCTCTGCTTCAAACAGATAAAACAATGACATCAATAAAAAGTTCTCTACTGTTTGTGATTTTGGCACTTTGTTTAAATTTACGTAACATCTTTGTGTCATTAAATGATAGGCCCTGTATGAGGTTAAATTATTTCTTTTCATGATAAAGACAGGTCTTTTTTAAAATACTTCATGGGATTTTGGCTGAAAAAAAATATGTACGAATCACGAGCATTCTGATTCTGTTACCTAATCATCCTGACTGTAAAACATATTTCTGTAGACTCTCATTCTGCTCCATTGTCATTCAGGCACCAAACTAATGAAGACTGAGAAATATAGTTTCTTTATTTAAAATGACGTAATCAAACCAACATGTTTTAATGTAGCAAAAGCTTAGAAATGAAAGCATTAAGAGAATGGTGAAAACCCAGAGCACCTGCAACAAAGACTAATTTTAGAAAGGCAAAATGAGGATTGAAAAGTAGAACAAAACTAAACTTCCAAATAACTACTTAAAAAAATAGCTTTTATTTTCACAGCTCATTTTAGTTACAGTTTGATTGTCTTTGTCAAAATTACTGTTGCAATATCAGATGTGCAAAACAAGGAGGTGTTCTTTCTGAAGAGTACTCTTAACAGTTAATTTAACTTGAGCTCAGATAAGCTTCAGTAAACCACTTTCGAAGATTTCTACTAAATGCCATGCATAATTACACAAAACTTGTAAAAATTTATAATCATCGTACTTTTGAATGCTTTCAAGATTCTGGAGAACCTCTCAAGCAGTCCTAGTCTGCTACTCAGCTTTCCTGTTAAGCAGCCAGCTGCCTTGAAATTCAATTAAAAAAATGTTTTTCATTCATTTTCAAAGTAATCAATTTAAACTTGAACAAAAATATTGAATTGACTATGAAGAAATACGGCTGCTACATTCCATAATAAAAATACAGTAATTTGGCAAAGCCTGTAATTGAGATTGGTTTTCCTAACTAACATACTGCAGAAATTTCATCAGAGAACAGGTTGCTTGGTTCTATTTTCTTTCTGCAGGATTAAGAAAACCACTCTACTTCATTATTAAGATGACCAACAGTAAGAAATGTCATCATAGTGGTGTCTCTCAAAAGCTGTCATACAAACTAGTTATCCCAAAGTTTTCATCTGTCCAAACTGATCAATGGCTAGGTCCTCTGGTCTCAGCTGACACGTAGTTAATAAGCTGTGTGTATGATTCACACTTACATGGCTGAATAAAGGGTAATCAAGCTGCATTCTAATAGAAGTGTAAGGTTCAGTGTCAGAAAAAGCTATACAAAAGTGTAAGCATTGCTGTAAAAGGCAAAAAATACTATTTTGTCACAAAATAGATCATCAGTTTCAAAGAGATTAGTAACATAATAATGAGTTAATAGGGTTCAGAGAATGGGTATTAGAATTTTTTAATTAAATTAAGAATAAAAAGAAGTCCTAACAGTTTGGTGAAGAAGATAATCTAACCTGAGTAAAAACTCAAGTTCTATTCAATATAAGTGGTTATATGAATGTGTAAATCATTGACCTCTTCAGTGGCAAAACATTTAAATTTGTGATGCTCACACAAAAAGTAAATCACTAGTGCTGGAGCTATACTAAAAACCACAGACAGAATGCCTTTCAGATAGTACACAGGGTTAACAGCTTCCTAATTTTTGAAAGAAGGAGCAATATACAAGTTTCCTCTTCTTACTGCTGTGTATCTGTCTCTATTGTATTTTCCATATTTAAACATATTTATTTTATAAATAAACCATATATTTACACTTTTTACATAGTGCTACACTTACCATGGCATTTGAGGTGACAAAAAATTGTACTGAGAGAACATAACTGTAAGTATGTTCTCTCAGTACAATTGTACTGAGAGAACATACTTACAGTTGACAATGCAGTGGGGAGCACTTTCTCTTCACCCTTCCTCCTTCTCCATTTATCTCTTGGTGGTCTGGTATATACTTCACTGATGTCTTGCCTTTACCATGAGTTAGAAAGCATAAGAATGTATACTACTCCAAGTATATAGACTTTCACACTACCTCACATACTACAAAAAAAATATTTCAAAAGTCAGATCTAGAAGGCAAAACAATGTAACAGATGATGCCTCCAATTTTCAAGTACTGGCAATGGCAAACAAAGCTTTCTTTTACATGGAGAAATCTTTTAACTCAAGGATGTCACAATTTAGGTCTATTCACAAAAAGCCTCTGAATTCATTAACTGGCTAGATAAGAAATTGTAGTTCTCACTATGTTGTTTGTTTTTCTTAATTGAAACAGTCTTGATAGCCACACAGTAAATATCCTCAGTGTCAAGACTAGACCTAGTCTGGGAGTTTACTGGGGAAAAAAATTCTGATTCTACAGCACAGGGCCCTATTCTAACTGCAGACCAGGACTTTCTTCAGGTATTCAGTACTTAAAGCTACTGTGTGATAGCAGATCCACCACGGCTGCTGAGTGCCCACAGAAAAAGTACATAACCAGAGCTGAGACAGCTCAGAAACAGATCAGACATCTCAGCCCCCTGTTTGAGTAATCTGATTGGGCTCTCTACTGCTGCCTCCTAAAATCATCCCAAAGTATGTGTCGAAATGCTTTGCTATGTTTTCACTTTATATGTGCAATACTGTTTAATCCATCCCCTGTGTCTGTTTGCCTTGATCGTCATCATGCCAAGCTGCTGTGCAGTGATGCATGCAGCAGGAGTGCTCCTTGTGTGTTGAGCACTTCAGGTTGAATTCCAGGGGGTTGTCAACTTCCAAATCCTTAAAATACCAGATCTGAATCAGTTCCGACTTTTGTTTCACCAGAATACCTTCTTTGATTACAGAAACACAATCAATTACAGAAACACAATCAATTACAGAAACAGATCTTCTGTTAGATTACAACACATATTCTGGTATGCAGCACAAAACAGTGAAAATGAAAACCCCAGTAAAAATGTGGGGTGGTCTGAGTTGGGTTAGTTTATCTTACAGTTTGCACTGTGCTTTTGCTGTCCCAAGGACTGGTTTTCTCCACTCACTGCTCTTCTCCTTTCTCACAGTCAGATATAGGATGTAGCTATTCCATTAATTTGTCTTAAAATTATGGTAATCTGTTGCCTGATTCTGATTATGGAAACTACCCCAACCTGTGAGCAGCTGTTACACAAGAAAGCACAGTGTTCCAGATAGCAATGAGTTTTTCAGTAGAAAAGTTAGCTTTAGGTAAAGGTTTTACTCTGACTAACAAAAACTTGTGCCAAAAAGAATCTCAAATGCTCTGCTAGCTCTTGCAGGAAAAGAAGGATATCTGAACGCCTGCCAGCTTACTTTTCTTTTGTGTCCTACGATATATACCAGACAACCTACTTCTCATACTTTTCCAGCTTGTTTAGAGAGGTATAATATACCAGCAAGCAAATGTGGTACCTTCCTGATGTTGTGCAACGATAGGCAACTTGCAATCACAGTATGTCACTTTCTTGTATGATATTACTCTACATAACTATGAACATACTCCCTGATGTAAGTTATAATGTACAGGGAACTGCGCTTCCCTTTGAACATCTGCTGACAATTAAAATATTGAATGGAAGCACAGAGCACTTACTGTTGCGAGTTGCAGCTAGTCAAATCAAATGCAAATTTAATATTTCTTGTAATTATCCCTCCTTTCATTATTCAAATGAGGAGTACAAGGAGGATTCATTTAGATTAAGGCTTTTTCTTAAAAAAAATAAAATAATAAAAAGAATTCGTCTGCCTGAAGTGGTCTCCCAAGTCACTTCAGTGTTGTTGAAATAGAGATATCAAAAACTTCTGACAATTTCATTTCCAATAAATACTTCACCCTCTCCCTGAACCTTTGACTTTCCACCTAAATATGGAAAATATGAGGTTGCTTTGTTTAGTTTTGTGTTAGAGGCAGCTCAGCAGCAGTGCAAGAGGAATAAATCTTTCTACAAATAATAATGCTTAAAACTATCTCCGGATCCATTCAGAAAAATCTAGTGGAAAAAAACCAACTGGGTGCTGCATTCTCCTTTCAACACAATGAGACCGTCCTCTGTCATGATTTGGCTTCATACATTTTGCTTAAGACAAGAGTCATTTGTACCTGCTCTCCTATTTCAATGCGATTTCAAATGTAGAAAGATACGAAAGGAATGACAGGTAGAAGGCTCAGACAACAGGATAAAATCTGGGACTCTTAACTTGAAAAACCTAGGACTGAAGGTGCTTAGATAATTTAGATAACAAGCTACAAACCAAAACCATACAAATTCTTCTCAGTGCTGCCGAAAGACTGTATATTGTCAAAATGTGCTCATTCTAAAGGAAAAAAAAAAAAAACAGCAATGAGAAAAATCTAGCATCTCTCATTTTTTTTAAGTATTACATTTCACTTTTGTAAGATTTAAATATTTAATTGCCTTTGTATCAATTTGATGTTTTATATTTGACTATAGTTTAAATTTAGTGTCATAATTTAACACATTCAAAAAGTCGTGAAGAAATGAAAGTTTTTTATTGAACAAAATTCTGTGACACCAGTACAAAATATCAACAACAATATTACTTCACTATGAGTATTTTCAGATCATGCGTGCAGACTTCCTTCTAATTGATGCAACCTAGAAGACTAAATAGCACTATTTGCAGATTTAGCAATTAAAATTAGTAATTACCTTGAATCTTGCTTAGCACCACCACCTTCAATACAGAAATCTCCACAAAATGTAGGATTTGATACTCTTGAAATTTATCTAATTTATCTAAAGGTTTATAGTGTATGTGAGAGTGTAATTAAGCTTTATATAAAATGGCACAGGGTTTAACTCTGATTACAAAATGTGAGAACTATCAATGTTATACAGTCATACAGATTTTCACTGGAGATGCACATTATCTTGTTTCCAAAACTTCAATTTTAAAAAAGGGTACTGAAATGCTTGGCATTACGGATTCCTAGAGTTAACTCTTTCAGACTACATTCTTCTTTTCTGCTTCACCATGACTGTTGATTATTGCATGAGACTTTGTACATAAAAAGCCCTGTGTTTCATACTTCTATGCACTGAAACAGGTAAGAAAGAATTGTTATTTATAAAAAACCCAAATGTCAGCAAAACCAGTACTAAAGATGAAGTTTATCTTAAAATTTCAGGATTTTAGACAATCAGGGAGACATTATTCAAGTCTGAGTATATTTAAATACGACCAATGACCTGTAATGTCCATGAACCCTTGAGTGCAGCCATGTTTCTTAAACCTTTTGTGGCATTTAATCTGCCTGAGCTGTTCTGCAAAGATTTCCTCTGACAGACTGGCAACAAAAGAAACAATGGCCTTTCACTAAAGAAAAAAAGATGCAGCTTTGGGCCGTCTGCCTTTACAAGCACCAACAACATTTCTTTCAAAGGCACCTGCTGTTACACATCAACCCTAGCCTGCAAAGGACAGCAAAAATGACAGCATCCTTTTTTCCACTGTGTGAAACCAGAGTCATGAATTGTATACTGATGGCTTTAATTAGTGGCATGCAAATAAGCCTGGATTCCCTTAACCTTCAAAATCATGAATCATAAACCTTACCAAAAAGGATAAGGGAAACAAATCATTTAAACTGAAATTAACTTGCTTACAAAACATTTGTTTTAGGAACATTCACTGCTTTTCCAGCATACATAAGTGAGGCTAAAGCTGCAGGTTAGACTTTCACATACAAAAAGCACAGATTAGAAGCCATCACCATCTTTGCTGCTTTAGTGTTTGTCCAGGATCATAGAGTTTGCTTTTACATAGGGATCAATTTAATGTGAGGGTAAGAGGAGAAAAGTGCCATCACAGCGCCTGCGTTTTAACAATGCCAATTTCCATGACAGCATGCCAGAAAAGACACTCTTGGTGAGAACAGGAGGATTCATCACCACTATGCTGGCAGAGTTAGGATTATTACGGGAGCTGTCAGAGAAACTTTCAGAATTTTCTTTCTTTAGAAAACCTGTCATAATTGAGTCCTCCTTCCATTTTTAATTACTTTTTAAAAATTTATTTTACAAAAAGCTTTCTTTGCACTAGAATTCTCTTAATAAATCTGTTTTCAAATTATAAGAGTAGTGATTTTAAATTTTGGTTGGGACTGAGATTCTCATCAATTTTGTCCTGTGTTAGATCAGAAACCTGTATCCCAGACTGATGTATGAGTATCCTGATAGCTGCAATCTGCCTAACAGGGTTACTGAGGTTCAGAGACTTATCAAAAACTAACAAAAAATACGGAGCAACTGACACCAGAAAAGTATTCCAAAACCAAAAGCCTGACATTTAAAGGTCTGATTTTTCTGTTTAGTTAGTGTCAGCCTTTAGTGTCTACATCTCAAGAATAAGCTCAAGAACACTGAATTACAGCTGTTTACAGGATGCTGGTTTTGATGCCTGAGGCTGTCAGTTTAAAATTTACCTAAGCATTCCATTAAAGAAAAGTAAAGTTGTTTTTCTAGTAATAGTGTACTTTCTGGAGATAAGGTGTAACATACCAGTACCACTTTTTGCATCTATTTATTACTTTGCTTGGCTGTGCCACCACAGCTTCTGGGGATCTACACGATAAACACGACTACTAAACTGATCTTCGTTAAGAGTAACTTGGGGTTTTTTTGGTTCATTGAGACAGTATGTTGCCTATCTAATAAGGAGTAACATTCACGCAGCAGGCAGGAACTCTTCAACCTGCCTTTTCTTTGAGACATTTCTGTCTCATGCTTAAAGGAAGCATGCGCTGTTCAGTCTGTCACCATTAAGCCATACATAGGTTAGGATTGAATGGTCAAAAGATGCATTTCCTTGTAAGTTATGGGCCACAATCTATCTTGACCTATGGTTGTGGATTTGCAGTTGAACTGGGAAGGATACAAGCTGCAGCAGAATTTGCTTTCATGCCAAAGACCAAAGCCCAGCAAGTTTTGACTAGCTCCCTTTGCTTGTGATAGCTCTGTATGCCTCACTTTTGGTTTTGTCTATGAGCTATAAACGCATGGTCATTTATACTAAGCCTCAAGGGGACACTGATCATAGTGTAGCATGAATTTTATCCTGCCTAAAATAAAGAATCCTGCCAGGAAGCATAAATTTGGGGTGGAGAGGGAATAGAGGAAAGGAGAAACAAACAAAACAGAGTAGCTGAAATATATTTGGGAATGTCTTCAAAACATAATAAACTAATGACATTGCTGTCATGCTCCGACAATTTAATTTCACCGAAGTAGCATTCGCGATCAGGATGCTTGAACAGACTCAAAGCTTTTCTTTTACTGTTTGGATTCCATGTATAAAAGTATTTGGCTAAGCCTAAGGGATGGAGTAGAAGTAGAAATATGAATAATGACAAAAAATCATAAAGCCTACCATTTCTTCTAGCATTTAATATTGACAATATGACTTTCAACACAAACTTGTAATACTTAAGAATGATCCAACAGGGTTTTGCATTTACTTTATAGGAACTGATCAAAAAATAATTAGGGGACAGTCAAACTCAGTCTTTGATTTTAAAATATGTTCCTGTTTGATGCAGAGCATACTTGCAGCACTTTAAAGGGCTTTGACAAAATTTCACAATAGGCAAGACACTCAGTCTGTGCCTGAGCTGGCAGAAGCACATCATTTATAAAACCCAATAGAGCAGTGGTAGTTTCATGACAGGGTATCTCAGTAATAGCTTAGGAATTCTATTATATTTTATCTTTGGCATTGCAACTGTTTTATTTGGAGAAGAAACTGCTATGGTGGAAATGATATCTTCTTTTGTTCTTCATTTACTCAAGAATAATTTTTCAACAATTACAGGAGACCACAGGACCACTTGATCTGGTACATCCACTGTGAAAAAACCACTCCTTTCCTCCTTGCATTTGTGCAGTGATCAGAAGACTCAGAGGTCATTGCTGAGAAACCTTCACTTGCAAGTAATGAGGCTTTTACAAACCATGTGTGGATGGAAGTATTTCTGGTCTATTTCTTTAACTATGCATTTGCTGAACCAATTAAAAACCAGACAACTTTTTTATCATTATTATTATTTATTTTCACATAGAACTTTCATAGCTCCTTTTCCTTAGGTTTTTTTTTCTTCTTTTTTTTTTAAATTGCTGACATTTATACATACTTTAGACATGATGTGTAAAATTTTCAAAATACCAGTGTTTTTTTCAATTAAAATTAGTTAAACTAGTTTACAATGCTTAAACTGTTGGTCTTTCCATCTGAAACAAGTTAACAAGTGATCACAAGAACATCTCAACTGGAAGATCTGAATGAATTGTCTCAAGGAGCAGGATGAGATCAGGTCTGGTTGAATGCAGGTATCAGTCCAGAAGGCACAGGTTGAACACAACACTCTGTCAAGCCTCTCAACCAAAATTAATTCTTCATTTCAACTAGTTTTCCTTCACTCATAAAAACAACAAAAGAGAAGAATCAGGGGAATGCAGAGAAATCTGAGGTTGTGCAGTGGTTCTATTCATATATATGTGTGAGCAGATTACATGTTAAAAAACAGATTTAAAGATGGTTTGAATTCTTCCTTGCAATATTGAAAATGGGAAATTAAATAGATCCTCAAGAATTGCCTGCTTAACTATGAAGATCAGTTATTTATTTAAGCTCCACAGAATGCAACAGTTCTTTTTTTAGCTTAACCAGGTACAAGGCATTGCTTTTATGAAAGAAAAAAAGGCTTAAAACCACAAAAAGGGCTACAGCAAAATGCAAAGAGACATGACTAGATAAATATACCTCCCAGGAAAGAACACTATTGATTTTTATAGTGTTTGTTCTGCAGGGATTTTTTTATTCAGTCCTGGCAGCCATTCAAAATCTGCATTTAAACAAAATTTTTCAAGCGATGATCGTGATCCATTTTCTCAATGTCAAAAAATAAAAGTGTATTCTTAATGAAAAAGGCACTCTAGATATAAAATATTTAAAATCTTCATGCTAGAATACTTACTGGCTAAAAATATAGGGTGGGGGTGCAGAGGACACTTAATTTTTATTTTTTTTTCGTATATTAGCACCAACAAGAAATTCAGCCAAGAGGAGACTTAAAATCAGCACTGCATCACCATCCGTCAGGCCTACCTGTTTTATCGAGGATGACGTTTGAAAATTATTGATGTCTCAAGGTGCAAAGACTGTTTCAAGCTTCCAGTTTCCAGCTCATATGATGAGAATGTCACCACAAAGATTCCCGCCTGCTCCTTCTTGTTTCTCACTCCTTCCCCAGGAGCTATTTATCTGTTACTGGGTCTTGCTTTATGTCATGTAGTAAACAAGCAGTGGTACTGGCTAGTTATAAATGTAAAACCTTCTTGTTAAAAACACTTCTTTCTCTTCACCAAATATTTACATACTGCAAAGACTTCATTCTTGAGTTTCATGCTAAAGAAGAAAAAAAGACAACAAAACAAAATCTTCCTACCTTTCATGCTTTTCTTCTTTCTGCAAATGTTTGGTGGGAAAGCCACAATAGGGAGATTTTCCTCTTTTTTGTTTATTTACAAATTTGGCAAGAGTTTTGAAGCTCAGAATCACATCACATTTGTCTAAATGCTTCAAACAGGTACACTTACTGTATAGATCACGCGATAGCAATTCTAAACCCTTGAATTAAATTTAAATACACCAAGAACACTTGCACTGGAGGTAACACTTAGATACTGCTGTCATCATGGAAGACACAACAAGGACAGCTGCTGGAAGTGTGGTAAAAGAGAGAAGGAGCCCTTTCCCAAGAACGTCAGTCACTACCCTGTCACATTTATAGCTTCTTTCGCATACACTCCCTTCCCCTTTCTTGTCTTCTTTTTCGGCGACCTCATTTCCCCAATTCTCCCTCCTTTTATTCCTCTCTTTCTTTCTTCCTCTCTGCCTCCCTCTGTCCCTCCCTTCATCCTTCCCTCCTTCCTTCCAGTCATGTATGAGCAGCATTGGAGCTTCAGATACCTAAACAGGCGTAAGTCAGGAACAGAAGGAAAAGCAACCTGAAGTACACTTTTGAATTATATCTTCAAAACCAGATCAGCAAAGGGGTTACAGGCTACATTAGGAAGTGGATGGGGGGTGAGAGAACAAACAAAAAAAGACTTCCCTCACTTCTAAATTCCTCACAAGTCCCTTGATTCTCATGCCTTCCTCACTGCGTCTGCCAATACTTCTTTCTCCATTTTTCTCAGCTACTTGCCCCCCTTGCCCTACTATCCCAAAACCTTCACCCTCTCCCTTACTACTATATTCCACTGCTGTTAAATTGATTTTATACATACTGTTGAATGCCTCAAGCTGCCTATTTGGGTATCTACCATGGAAAGAGGAGTTTAAGTACTGTGTTTGTGTTAGAAACAGTTTTGCTGCTGCCATCACTTATCCTCAATGCAAGAGAGATCATATTATCATTTTCCTTATTTCCTGCCCTACCACTCACTTAATTATGAGCTTACATTTTGTATCACTAATTTTAATTCTAGAGATCAACATCTCAATGTAAAAATGAGTGAATTATGCCACACTGAAATAGCAAGAAAACAGCCATAACTAATATTTCACCAAACCAAAACCTCTTTTGTGCAAACCAGTTCTTATTATTAAGGAACTGAATGCCCCATGACTTTTTTTGCCTGTGAGTAATCTCTATATGCAGAGAGCCAGTTATGTTCTTCGAGCTGAATCCTACTGAAACTGAGAGATGGGGAAGTGACACAACTTGGAGTAAAGACTTCTCGCAAGTTAGCAGTGTCCTGTTTCCAGTCACTGTGTCAAAACTACCTTGCAATGACACTTGCCCTTTGAAAGAACTCTTTCAGGAATTTGAACACATTCATTCCACTGAAAAAAAGCTTCAGTCTGAAATACATTGTGACATTGAAACCAACTACATTAAAAGCCAATCCACACTGTAAAGATGTTATGAACAACAACAACAGCAACTATAAAAAGAAAACTAAAGATTGCACCTTCCTTAAAGGCATGTGTATTTATTTATTAATAAATATTTTGGGATAGATTTTTCAATACATTATTACTTAATATGATATCAGAAATCTCAATAGTTGCGAGATGCATAAAATTAAATGCATGTGTAGTTTTTTTCCAAGATTAACACCTTGTCATGTCCAAATACAGGTCTAAGATGTTTTAGCTGTACAAAGTTAGAAAACAATTTCAGTTGCAAGTAGAGGCAGGTAGAGAGATGTTATGTACAGGCAAAGCACTGGTCTTTGTTAACATTTTTTTTGTGATTAGGGACTCAGAGTTTTCCTATACTTATTTAAGAAAAGGATATATTAGCAGATATTCATGCACACAATTTGACAATAGAGCTAAGATTCTTATTTCACAATAGCAAAATACTGTCAAATTACACAAATCTTTCCCCAGGAGACTTAGAGACAAAAAGAAATGGTGAAGAAGAGAATTATTCGTGGCATATTTTACAGAACACATACTTCAGCCTGTCAGCAAGTTATGGTCTTTTTATTTTCCTTGAATGCCTTCCTGGAGTACAGCACAGTGGGAGATAGGACCTAAATTGTTCAGTGTCTCTTTGGCAGACAGTCTGACAACATGATCTTCCTCAGTGGACAGTAATTTTTATGCTATGTAATCTAATAGCGACAGCAGGCACAGTAACAGCAGGTTTTCTATCTGGCATGCAGTTTGCTCTGTGGATGTCTGAAGTAGTCCATTAGGTCATTAAAAAGAAATAGTAAAAACATCAGCAAAAAAAAATCCAGACATTAATTAATGAAATAGTCTTTAAATTGTTTGCTGAAGATAGAAGCAATGGGTAACACTGTGGACTAGAATCATTAGAGTGATTCATAAGAGACATGGACATGAAATCACTGTAACTGCCCATGTAAATATAATAAAAAGAAAACATTAAGTTTAAATCAAACCTGGAATTAGGGTTCCACATTTTTAAGATAATTCAGGAATTCCATGAGTTATTCCCTGACTTACTCTGTGTAAAAATGTTATGAATACAAAATCACTCATCTCAAGAATGTAAGCCTAATGATAGTATAAAAAATATAGTGAGTGTAGGATACAGAAGTAACAGCAATGTAGTATGAAAATTACAAGATGAAGTATTATCAAAGGATACAAAACCTGGGTTGAATTTTATTTAGCACTTATTTCCTTCCTTGTTAACAGGACCTTTGATGAGTGCACTCACTGTATTATTTCACTGGTTCTCAGAACTACACATCCGGGGTAGGAAGTTTTGCCAGACTTACTCAGTGGTAGATCATTGGGGTTGCCTCATTAGTTAAATCACAGGGATGTGCTACCTCAAGGTTTCATATGCCTGTGTGTCTTTGTAAAATAAAAATCCAAGAACCAACCCTTTTATTCTAAGTAATGTTAATAAAGTCCCAAAAGGCTTTTTATATCTCTCAGCTGGAAGTTCCTCCTTGAGCTGAAATGCTGGAAACAGCTGAGTCTAGATAAACTCCAAATCTTAAAGACAGTTTGGTTCCACTCATAAGAGAGAAAAATGGGGGGGGTTCTGGAGGCACTAGAACAACTCTGTTTATGCTTCTTCTTTGAAGGTAAAGACTTCTTAAGGGAATTTAGCTGGTGACTGCTGTCAGTGTTCTTTCGGCTAAAAAGACCGTTGTAAACAGATAAGAAATTACAAAACTATTTTTTTAGTTAAGTACTTACTGTTCCTTAACTTGATTTCTCTGCCTGTGTGACCATGGCATTCTTAAAATTATCTAGTACTTATACAGAAGTGTAGAACAAAGAGAAAAAAAGATTAAAAATTTGAGGTTTGCCTCACATTTTGATGAGAGAATGCCTACACTGGGAAATCACCTACTACACAATACACAGAACTTAGATATTAATGATGGGTGGGGGAATCATATAAAAACATATCAGAAGACTGAAACAAACACATTAAAAAAATTAATTCAGGTTATTAAGAATTCATGTTTTATTTTAGTCTGTGAGTGCTAATAGTGTGTTGCTGAGTAACTGTCTGCTAAATAAAACAAGTCTCCTACTACCCTTACATTTTTTTTCAGGTCAGCTAATCTGAAAGCTCTGGAATAATATCACAGAAAAAAAAAAAACAACTAAGAATGGTAGATTTGCATACCTAACTTTGAGTAAATTATTCTTTTGTTGATATTCCAAAGGATAAAAATAACTTTGTAGGATACTGTTTGATTGTTAATGGGCAGACAAATGTTACAAACATTTTGTCTTCCTTCTGACAGCATTAAATAGACAGGAAAAAATCCAGGAAATAGATACTGATACTTGCATTAAAGACTCACCAAAACAGTGCTTAACAGAAAATGAATCTTTATCCTTTTTAATCTGTTAGTCTTAAACAAGCATAATTGAAATCTTCTGTCTGGAATACAACCAGACCATGTTTTACCTCAGTAAGCAGACATGATTACTGCTGCTCTGTCGAAGCCCTGTTGCTTAACTGTCTTGGGCTTTCAAACCAAATTATGCATCTTCTCCCTCTGCTGCACTGAAAGATGATAAAATAAACAAGGCAGTCATAAAACACACACCCATTTTTTCTCTATTGGTCTGGCAGAATCCAAAGGAGGATGAGATTGAAAAAGAAAGTGGACAAATCCCCTCTGGACCCTCTGTATTAGATAAAGCAGGATAACAGAGAGAGAAGTGATCGTTTTACAACAGAGATGAGTTTCTCACAGGAAGTTTGACAAATTGACATCATTTCAGGCAATTTGAGGTAATACAATCTTCATGTCTGAACAGTGTAATTACTAGATATGTTTCCAGCATTCAGAAACACTCTGTATCAATCACCACGAACAGTTTTAGCAACTATTTCTTTCAAGAAAATAAGGAAGAAAAAAAAAAAAGGAGAAAAAAAGGTCTGGCAGGGGAAGGGTGGGATGTAAAACTTATTTAGGGAGGTTTAAATAGTAAAGAAAATAATACAGCTGAAGGAAACATATGCCAGCAGGGAGACAGCCTAACTGATACCAGGTTAGATGGCTCTGCTCTATCATAATCTAGGCTCATTTCCTCCATGAATCTGCAGTACTTTTGATGCTGTCAGTATGATTCTAGACTATTTCTCCTGTCAACCTCTGTAACTCCTATGCTTGACATGTGGGCATTTTGCCTAGTGACACGTGGGCAAGGGAGGTGTGGTGGTATGAAAAGAGCAGAACAACACGGGAGCAGTAGCTGAAATAAATCCATGTGTACAAACCAAAATCTGAGTGTGAGAAGGTAATTTCTGACACCTACTCCAAAGAGAGAAGTAAGGCTGCCTGTCTGGTGGAATAAATGATAATAGCTTAATAAATGAAAACCGCTTAGCTATTGGACTGTTTTTCTGCTCATACAGGAAATAATTGCCCCAGTGATGTGCTAGATTAATTCCCAGCAGCATGTTTTCAAATAACTTTTCTTTATTCAGTTCCATATGAGGGGCATGAGGTTAATTTTTCTAGCTACATATAAGGTTGCCATTAGTCATTTATCATTTATAATGACATTTATCAAAGTGGCAAGAACTGCTACTAAAACATGTACAAATTAACTTTCTTTTATTTATAATGTCAGATAAGAGGCAAGCAACAGAAAATGAATGATTGTTTTACATGGTCTATGCAAAACGTATCTGCAGGAAGACGAGTCATTGGAATTGCTCTGAATATTACGCTGGTTAGCTGTGAGTAGGTTCTGGACAGCTGATCAAAAAAGTTGTCTGAACTGAACTCCAGCTGATTTTATTTCTTAACAAATAGAAATGGTCTAAGGCTCTTGGTCCTTCCCATTGCACATTCACGATGCTCCACTTTACAGCCTGCTACTTTGCATAGTGTATACTGAGGCTGGAGTTTGGCTCAATCATATCAGCCATTTACAAAAAAAAAATAAATATTGTTTTTCGAAATTAATCACTTTTTAAGACAAAGATACACCATGTGAGAGCTGTTACACTTAGGTATTTTTCCCTTATGTTTCTTGCAAAAGAAAGTTATTTGGCTCATAAACAAACCAGAAATCCATATCTTGAAAATTGTATCTTGTCCCTCCATTAAAGATAATAGCGTACCAAGATAAGCAGTTCAGTTCTGGGTTTAGCTTTAAATTCTAAGGTGCAAATGTAAACAGGCATGGATCATATTCTTCTGATCAGGATATAACATTGAGATCAAATGCCTGAATTAGGATTTTTTTATTATTTTTTTTTTTAGTTCAGACTTATATCTAATACCTATGCAATATTTCTGGCCCAAACAATAAAATGAATAACATTACTGAATTCAGGATAGCTAACATTAATCTTGCACAAAGTAATAAGTAAGTATCTATAACCAACCAGAACAAGTGGAAAGGATGCACTGTTTCCCTGTCCTTTTTGTAATGAGCTTTACAGTCTCTCAAGGAATTAGATAGGGATCACTTTGATTTCTGCAGACTCCTTCCTAAGGGAAACCAAAGAGGCTTTCTGTTGTATAAAGGATATTCTTTCAGTGCAAAATAATGCAATAAACTCTAATAAAAAATCTAATAAAAAAAATTTCCTAAATAAAGTGATTGTGTAAGTATTTTTATACATTAAAAATTGGAATGAAAGTCAGACTCATCCTTTGGTCCCATCTAACTTCAAAGAAAGTGACAGGGGCTACTACTACAGACAGCAGAATTTTAGCTACATGATGGGAGATGAAACATTGCTTCATTTAAACATCCAAAAAGGAATTACAAATATATATACATATATATACATTAAAAGAAAAAAAACAAAAGTAAACAGATAGATAGAAGATTCCAGGAAAGAAAAAGTGTCTATGACTTCAAATATTCACTACTTGTTAGTCTACTGCTGGACTCATGCAGACACTATTTTTCAAAGCTTTGGTAAAAATATTTTCTGTGGTAAAAATATTTTCTTCAGTAAAAATATCTTCACATAGATATTTAGAGATGTAACTTAAAAATAATTAATATGAATATCAGAAATATTAATAAGAATTTTTCTGTAAAAAGTAAAAATATGTTAGAAGGTTTGAAAGAGTTATAACTCATGTATACATAAATTATAACAGTATATATGACAAGGTGTGGCCACAGTGGAAACTTTTCTTTACATTTATCTACTCCATGCAGACTGCACCCCTACTTTTATTCTGACACATACACAGAGTATATATATACAAAGAGTACACAGAGTAGCTTTATAAAGCTAACAAATAAGATTTAATACAATATCTGGCTATAAATCCTTTATATACTACTACAGAAACTGAGACACCCTGAATCAATATTGCCCTTGATAAGAGCAGATCTTTTAATAACTCTAGTGTCTTCTGACTTCTCAGTTAATCTCTGTATTTAAGGCTGTTACATAGACTATATTCTGCTTATTGCTCCCTTAAAGTGGTCAGAAAGTAAGTTATTTAAGAGCAGGGACAAAGCTTTGTTATGAAACACAGTGACAATGGTTGCAACTACATTCAACTAGGAATTACACAAAGCACATTATATTAGTGCCCAGTAGATGTGACAGGCAATAAAGACAGAAAATTCATGACCAGAATAACTTATTTCACAACATCTATTATATATTCGTATATTTATACATATACATTATCTTGTGCTCACATGCATCTGTGTATATGAATATATTCCAACTCTCCAGTAATTTTACTCATAGAGAAACACATGATAAATCATGAACGAGCACTGTATGTGCTATTGAAAAAATGAATAAATTATAAATATTAAAACATAGTTGTTTTGATTTTGATTTTAATTTTAATTTTTAATTTTAGTATGAAATCGACATTGTTTGCCTTTTGCTATGTAAAGATATTATCTGGTGAACATAGCTGCTCCAGTTTTATCAGAATCTTAAAACAAGCAAAAAAAACCCCTACCTAACAGTAAAATCGATAATAATGTATATACAGAACTCACAGGCTGAGATTTTCAAAGCCATGTCAAATACTAGGATGACCAAATTCTCTAAGAATCTTTCTCCAGTATCATTTTTTTAAGATAAGATGAAAACTTTCTTTTCAGAAGACTTTTTACTGAGAAAGATCCAACCGCCCCTGCAAAGCCAAATTTAGATCAAAATTATGGTGAGGTACGATTTAATAGTGTAAACTTTGAGCTATTGGTGAACTAGAAATAAGGAAGCTTTACTCTTACAGGTTAAGGATTGTCTTTCAAATATTAAACTACTTTTGATTTTTGTTTAATCTCAATAAATCTCTACACATTTTTGTTGAGATGAAATTGAACAAAAATTGCTATACGACAGATTAATTTTTCAGAATAAAATAGTTCAAATTTAATTTTATTTAATTCACCTCAGCAGTATTTTTACTTTCTGAAAGGCTGAATAAACTTCTGGATAGTCTGTAACATAAGCTGCATGTGACTAACTATATATTCTGCAGAAATCCTAGAAATGCTTTCTATTGTGTAAATAATATTTCATTTCCTGAGATACATGTATCTTTCTTACGAAAGAATTGCATTTCAAGAAAAAGAAATTAAAGGAGAATAACATTTGTGTATAAGATAAAAGGCCCAAAACCCCCAAGTCTTTACAGCATTATAATACATAGCATCAAATATATTAATGTATTTAAAATATATATTATATACATGTATATTTTGTATATGTGCATTTACATATATATGTGTATGCACACACCCATATATCCATACGTATATTTTCATATATGCACATGTATGTGAATACACATATGCAGTGTTTGTATGCGTAACCATATATACTTATATTTTGTCTGTGTATATGTGTCTTGATATGCATGCATGTGCAATTTACTGAAATAGATTTACCGAAATAGATTTACCAACACAGAAAAAAACATGTCAAAAAAGTAGCAGAAATAGAAACTTCAAGTAATGGTTACAAAAATAGATAAACACATGAAGTTGTTCTAGCAGAATGAAGGACTGAAAAGATTGCAGAAGAAGCACAAATAGAAGATGACAGAAAAGAGGAATAATTATTAATAATAAAAGAAATTAAAAGCTCGCTAATGATCAACTGTTCCCTTTTCTTGTCAGAACAAGGAGCTACCAGATAACACCAAAGAGATAGATTTTAAAATTATTTAAAGAAATCTTTTTGATGTCACAAATAATCAGAAATAATCCTTTGCTTATATATCACTTAGATTGAGTGACTGGACACATAAATTAAACATAAGTAAAGGAGAAGCATTTATATGGATAGAATAACCACAGTTATGGTATATAAACAATCAGGGCAAGATTAATGTGTGGGTTTAGAAAGTCAAATGCTATAGGCAAACTCTTCTATAGTAGGCTATTACACTGATATTTCTGATTTTCCAAAGTATATTGAAAGCTGTAGACTTTTTCAGAAATTAGAAAAAAAAAAAACAACCCCACATTCAGTTATATTGAGTTAATTTTAATGGTAAGGGTGCTAACATGTTAATATAATGACTAATAATAAATTGAACAAGTATGACCATAATAGGGTCTACACAAAGATGATTAAATGAGGCAAACATTGTTCAGAATAATCTCACAATATCAGCACTGCATAAAAGATTAAGTAGCTAATCTAACCTGTTCATATTATTGCAAGCTAGAAGGTGCAAGAATTTTCCTACTTTTATTCTGTGTTTGAAAACAGGCATGTGAAAAGAGATCCATCTAATTTTTAGAAGACACATGAACTGGATATAATTATCTCATGAAACAGCTTGAGAATGCAAATTAACTTCAGCACCATTGTTTATCAGCTTCAGCTTTTACCTAGGTGACTAACAACTAAATGCTATCAGGGCAACAGGGCTATACTTTCAATTTTTTCAAGACTGTGCTTAAGCTATGACACAGCATAGATCTGGAGAAGCACTGTTAGATTCTGTGATTTGTTTGCGGTTCGCACCATTCTAATAACTGAACGAGGGAGTGACAGTCACAGGTACGATGCATCAAGATACAGACACACTCAAGATTTATCCAAGCATGGTTTGCTGCTTGCACTGTGATCAAAAGATGAACATACCGAAGCCCAATTAAAGCACACAACAATTAACTGGAAACCTTTAGAAATAAAACTTCAAAAATTAATCATCTGAACTTGGAAAGAATACTGAATTTAACAGCTGTTACAATCTACATTATTATTAAACCCTTTAGCAGTAACAGTTTATCAAGATGGCACTGAGATACATAAGATTTACCACTTAGCTTTAACAAATATTTTAAGAATCCAAGGAGTTAAGAATGGGATGTTTTCATATCTACCAGCATGCACAGGAATTGAGGAAAATATCCCATTTCATATAATTGTTTCAAGTTATTTAAAATAGTGTATTTTGGTTACTGAAAATGACATTCATTTTTGCTGAGCTTGTTTTCAGAAATATTTACAGACATCATTTATTTTAATGGATTCTCTTTCCATAGACCATTTTAAAAACCGGAGGACATGGGTAGGGTTTTCTAGGCCCCTGGTGCTATGTGTCTGTACACATGCACCCATGTGCGTGTGTGTGTGTGTGTGTGTGTGTGTGTGTGTGTGTTGGTATAGGTGGCTGGAGGAAGTCAGGCAGTGTAAGCAGGAACCTGTACAACAATTTACAAGTTCCAGAGATGCTAAAGTTACAGCTATTAGAAAGTTACACAGAAAGAAAAACTGTTTTCCTGCTTACAACTTTCGGCATTGAAACCTCATTCATTTTCTTTACCCCTACCTTCCTAGAATGTAGGATATATTCCTTACCCCTACAACAGTAAATAACCCTTACAGAAAGATACAACTATTACCCTCCGCTTGCATTCCTAAATATTTTATTTCAGGTTAAAAGTACAGAAATAAATATGATAGTTACAAAATTTTTCAATATTCCTAAACTAGGTACATTATTATGTTGTAGTCTTCCTTTCTTCACTTTCCACTGCTAATCTGCACCATAATATGCTTCTCCTAATGATTAGAAACTATCAGAACCACACTTAATATCTGCTTCTTATCCCGTGCTCTTTTTTTTTCACTGAGGAAGAATTGAACCATCAATAATGTAGACCAGTTACAAAAATTTTCATAAATGTAGGCTATTAATGTCAAACATTTTCAAACCTTTCCATGAACATTTGCCATTCTTAAATAATATATAAAGAGAAGTTTGATTCACACCAAAGCCTGAGGAATTTTTTTTTTTTTACATAAATACTCATCCTTAAATGCTAAATTAAATATTTTTTTTTTAATTAAATACTCTCTGCAGAGTCTTGACAAAGAAAACAAGACAATGGCAGTTAAAAAGACCAAACCAAAACAAAAATCATCAAGTGATGACACTACAGTTAGACAACATATTTAAAGTTTGCCCAAGCAATTCCGTCCTTGAGAAGGACTCACTGCATGGTAATTAATTTGACTTTCTGTGGATGCAAAGGGAACATTTCTTCTTGTAACAGCTCTAAACCCAGCATGTCTATAGAGCATCAGTGGACCGTGGTTTTTAGTTTGATTAAACTTTTAAGCCTATACTGCATGGGACTTATTAACGATAAGACATGTAAAATGTCTATGTATGTAAAATGAAAGCAATGTGGTTTGTTTGGAGGCAAACCAGCTTTCAAATTAAAATGATGAAAGAGCAGTTCTACTCTTTGAAAAGATCATACTTGCTTTTTTTATTGTACATATACATCCTTAAATCAATTGCTGAAATGCTCAAAAATATATAATTATGTTGTTCAGAGTGTTAAGCAATTATTGCCACTTTCAAGGCTTTGTTACTATAACATGCCAAAGGCAAATACTCTCTGCATTCATGAATATTGGAAAGAGTAAGTCATAAATCCATAATCTGAACATAAACATCCTTTGAGCTGCCTGTAGTTTAGGGGATTTTACTAGGAGCAAGATATATTTCAATTGAAGACTGCTGATTTTATTTGCCTCCCTCTGATTTCATAGTTTGTACAGTATGTACCTGTAATCACCCATTCACCCAATACTTTCTAAGGAGAGATACCAAGGAATGAAGAATGGAAAGGGCACAGTATGTCCAGTGTTCCGCCCTCAGCAACGTAACCACAAAGAGATTTTGTCTTCTCCTTCAAAAGCGGACATGGTACAAACTGTATTTTTGGCTTCATTGAGCAACAAATTACCAGGAGAAGGATGACTTTCTATACCAGTAGAGTAATTTACGTTTCTCAAACAGAGATAATATTAGACAAATTTATCCATTCAAATGCCATCCCTACCACAAATAATAAATCCTAGATCTCTAGTTTAGAGATGGCTGCATTATACTCTTCCAGAGGAAGGCAGTGCTGATCTTTTCTCATGTAAATTAGCTCTTACACGTAACTCCTTCTTAGCCCCAGTATTCAGGACATCCTGTATAGACCACTCATCTTGCTTACAGCTTAGGGTTGAAACCGAGAATTTTTTCTTTTGTCCTTCTTAAAGAACTATATTCAATATCAACAGCTGATGGAAAAGGCAGATGAGAAGGAAGGCTGGAAGGAAGGAGGGAAAAAACCAAACTAGAACAGCACCAGCTACTTAAACTTTCCTGATGATAGAAAATATCAGTGCCCCATCATACAAAGTGTTCAAGGATAGGTTGGATAGGGCTTTGAGCAAACTGGTTTAGTGGCAGGTGTCCCAGCCTACAGAATGGGGGTTGAAACTAGATGATCTTTAAGGTCTCTTCCAACCCAAACAATTCTACGATATCCTTTTCCCCAGAAACAAAGAAGCCCAGGAAATGAAGCTGACAGCAACAGGGGGGAATCCACAATGCTTTCAACTGGAAGCCAATGTCAAGTCAATATGCCTCACGTACCCTAGGCTGATAAATTATATAGGTAGAGAGATAGCAATTGCAAACTTTTCCGTATGATTCTCTCCAAATGGTGATATTAAGAACAGGGAGGTTCTAATGGAATCTTCTTCTGCTCCAAATTCAATTCATGGGAAGCTCAAAAACTGAAGTTGATGTCCTATCTCAGCCTGAATGTAGAGAAATGAGTGCCAGAATTTCCCATTAAGATAGTGAATAAGGATATTAATGCTTTGGTGAATAGAGTCAATTACAACAGCTCTGTGCTATTATCCATGCAGTCTTCAGGGGACCTAGGAACTGCTTTATATTATGCAGCTTCTCTGTGTATTATTCTCAAGGTACTTTTTCCATGTAGTCAAAACCGAAATTCTTTAAACACAAAGAACGGTTATGCCTGAAAGACTCGTTTCTGGTAAGCCAAGGATCAGACACAGTACAAAACACTTAGAGATTTATGGGAACCTCAATGATTTATAATAATGTCATAGTTATATTTCATACTACACACAGGAAAACCCTCCCTGAACTTGGACAAGCTCGAGTTTAACCCAGCCAATGACTGTGATACGCTGCATCTTTGCTCTTTTATACACCACTGTAAAACAGGCAAACAGACACCGAAGTCCAAACTGGAGCTGGTTTTGCTATGCCACATACATCATATGGTGCAATCTACTGTCTTAAGGAATTTTCAGATCAAATGGTTGTTATAGCCAGTAACCCAAAGTACAATTTGACGTAAAAATATCTAACTCTTTGAGAGCAAGAATGGATTCATCACCTTTGCTGCTTTACGGACATCATGACCTGAGTGAATCAGATTGCATTACAGATTCAAAGCAAGAATAAACCACAAATAGAAATGAAAGGACTGCAGCCAAGGTAAAAGCACATAGTAGTTCTCTTCTGCCAGAAGAGTATTTTTCCTGTGTGCTGAATCTTTTCTACCACACGTAGTTTCAACTGCCTCTCTAGGCCACGTGAATAAATAAGTGAAGTTGCAATATATATTAGCTACATGTTTCACCCAGTATGTGAAAAGGAAAATACAACTGACCTAAAATAATTTTTTAATTCCACCTCTTCCTCTTTTTTTTTTTTTTCCCAAGTGAACAGTAAGTTCTTTCAAACTAGAATACTTGGATCCTTATTATCTTTATGAATTTCTTATGCATTCACCATTCTCACTATAATGAATGATAGTTAAGTATGCCTAGAAGGTAAAGATTTGCTTATCAAAAGGTATAATACAAAGAAATTCTCAGGCTTCAAAAATCCCAGTTCTGAAAGCCTGATTTTGACTATTAGTGGTAATTAGGTCCAAGGATATATAAAAAAAGAATGCACAGGGAAAGCTGATTTTTAAAGATATGAACAATTCAAGTTAAGAGTTTTGTACTGGGCTTCTTAGAATAGAATGTGCTGTTCCTGAGGGATAAATTACACATGGCCTGCTCCTTTTTGTGGATCTGCAGAACTCTCAAAGGTCCCAAGGCAAATGTGTGTTTACAGGCTATAGCAAGAAGTGCTAGAAAATGAGAGATGAGTCAGTAATAAATAGTCATTCAAGTTAGACAGAAGGTAGGCATGGAAGAAAATAAAAAAAATAATGGGGATTCTTGGGGCTTTTGTTAAGAAAGAAAGAGCATGTGGCAGAATACAGAGAAGCATACATGAGAGATAAAGAACTAAGAAGTCTGCTAAGTGGCATTTTTTATGAAACTGAAGGTTTCAGAAATGAAAAACTATTTGGGATTCAGTTCTTACTTAATCTAGTGTTAGACAAGGAATAATTTCAGTGAATGCTAATAGACATCCTCAATGGATGAGAAGGAAGAGTAATTTTTGATTTCTACATACATTTTTTTATGAGTAAAACCTTTCATTAGAATGGCACCCTAGTATAAGAATAATAAAGATACATTATTTGTGTATCGTAGGGTCAAAATCTGTAAATCTAGTTGTTGGTTTGTTTGGGATTTTTTCTGAATGGCATAATTTTTTTAGCTGATACTATTCTATATTGCTTTTATCGCTTGGAGTATTGTGTAGAGTTCTTGCATCCTCAACATAAAAAGACGTAAACTGTTGGAACAAGTCCAGAGGAGGGCCATGAAGATGATCAGGGAGCTGAAGCACCTCCCGTATGAAGATAGGCTGAGAAAGTTGGGGCTGTTCAGCCTGGAGAAGAGAAGGCTGAGTGGAGATCTCATTGCAGCCTTCCAGTATCTGAAGGGGGCCTACAAGGATGCTGGGGAGGGGACTACTCATCAGGGACTGTAGTGATAGGACAAGGGGTAAGGGGTTCAAACTTAAACGGGGGAAGTTTAGATTGGATATAAGGAAGAAGTTCTTTACTGTAAGGGTGATGAGGCACTGGAATGGGTTGCCCAGGGAAGCTGTGCATGCTCCATCCCCGGCGGTGTTCAAGAACAGGTTGGGCAGAGCCTTGGGTGACATGGTCTAGTGTGAGGTGTCCCTGCCCCTGTCAGGGAGGTTGGAACTGGATGATCTTAAGGTCCTTTCCAACCCAAACTATTCTGTGATTCTATGAATCATTATTGTACAACAAACCCCTGTTTGAAAATGAAAAAGCCCACTAGTTCTTATTTGTTAGAGGTGATCAGTGTTGCTCTGAGCAGGACTTTGATTGCTCTCTGACTAGCCCTTGGAGCTCTGGCCTATGAGAGGATGAATAATTCCTGGTCTCCCTGGGGCCTGCTGTACATTCTAATTCGGTTGTCATAGCTTTCCTCAACAGCTTGTACAATTCTCCCATGGGTCTTGTGCACTGTGAGCTTGGTGGCAAAATTGTTAAGTGATGTGGAGCTGGAATTAAGGAAAACCTTCTCAAAAAGCTCTTATGGAACTTGCCTGGTTTCATAGTTCATTAGAAGCTTTAAACTCCTGCCATGCATGTTGAAAGATTTGCTTAAGTCAATGAAGTCTTTCGAGTGAACCTCATCAGGCAAAATTGGTGGCTCCACTGAGGATCCAGAAGAATATTACCAGTTTCAAACAGCTTTTGCTCTGAGATTTCTTTGATTCATTTGGAGCTGACACAGTAGAGCTGTGGAGCAACCCGAGACAAAATACTTCAGTGATCTACAAAGCAAAACCACAGCGTTTTGTGAAGTTATCATTAGAGCTGTGTTGAAAACTAGATGGTTTTTTGAAATGAGAAGGGAAATATGAAACGAAGGTCTGCAAAATTGCCTTACTGTGATTGCCATAGTAAGAAGCTTAAACCCTGGAAACTTCACCAACTGCTAACCTACTTGGAGTAGCCATCATTACTACAGCAACGCATACAACCTCCCAGTCAAAGCCCTCTCTGCTGAACTGGACCCTGTGCGAAGAAGTACACAATAGATTAGTCCTCATCTTGGAAGGCTGAACAGGCGTAGGAGAGCTTTTCAAATGAGCTTGAGGGAGCTTTGTGACCCAAACTGTGCCGGAATGCAGTCATAATTTTAAGCTGCTTTGAAAATCTTAGCTGCAGAAGGCTGAAAACATTCAGTAGATACAAAGAAGAGAGCGTGGTCTGAGAAATGGGGGATCAAAATGTACTTTAGAATCATAGACTGGTTTGGGTTGGAAAGGACCTAAAGATCATCCAGTTCCAACCTCTGGCCATGGACAGGGACACCTTCCACTAGACCATGTTGCTCAAGGCCCTGTCAGGCCTGGCCTTGAACACTGCCAAGGATGGAGCTGCTAATGGGCATCCTTGGGCATTTGCTTTAGACTCTGCCTTCCAAGATGTATTTCCATTATATTTTGATTCCAGGTTTCTGAAGGTTTTCCATAGATACTAATACTGGTACTTCCATATTATTTTGATTTTAATAATCTGCTTGTGTACCCCAAAAACCTGTTTCAGTGCCATGTGGTCCCATTGAGCAGGTTTGCCTAACCAGATATCCATAGCGAACCATACTTGAAGATGCTAGAGATGCCTGTGCAATTCTTTTTCTTGCGAGGAGACAGTGGTACACACTGAGAGCTTACATCAAACCAGAGATAGCTGCTTGTAGAGGAGTATTGGAATGTGAGGCAAGTGAATTACACCACCTGTAATACATTGGAGTGGCATTTCCAAATGGTTTACTGCTGGCTTTGTCTTTCTTTTTATCTTCTCGGAAGAAAATTACCTTTTCTGTGGAGAAGGCCCATCTTTCAGCTTCCTGCATCTCAATGGGCACACTTGGAAAGCTGTTTTACTCTCGGTATTATTTGTACCTGTAAGATGGTGGCAGCTTGCTTCAGGTTGTTTCCTTCTCTTCTTGGAGTTATCTGATGTCACCCCTTTCCTCTAGTGCCTGAAGCCAAGAAGATCAACTTGTGAAAGTTTCTGTTGTTTTCTGTTCTTGTAAGGGAAATCAGGACAGGGAAAGCTGCACCACTCAAGATCCCATTTAGAGTCTGGATCCCACAGGATTTAACTCTCATCTAACCAATTTCTTCCTTGAATTATTACCTACCACCCAGGGAAGTAAATCAAGGCATAACTTGGCTCAATGCATCTTACTTAGTGCTCAGAGTACTCTGTTTCCACCATTGCTAGACATTGCAGAATCACAACTTCTAAACATAAAGCCCTTTCTGATATCACTAGAGCAAAAGGAACACAGCCTTAAAATCCATATGAAATGAACCTAATTTCCTCTGAGATGTTAACGTGCTGCACTGATTTCAAGTTAATCAAACCAGATGTTGTCTAAATGCATCAAGCAGGATGTAGAAAATTTGGCTATTTAATGCAGATTCAAAGGCAAATTCCTTATAACCACCACGGAAACCATGGCTGTTTGCTAAGGACTGCGAATTGATGCTGGGCTTTTTAAGTGCCACTTGCTGACTTCTGCATGCTGTTGCCTACATTCTGCAGACTTATTTAAAGCTTACTTATACAGAGCCACTAAAGATAGTTGGCCAAACCTTGGTTTTGGGGACATAATTAATATATCCTGCCTATTTCTTAAAGAGAGGCAGGATCTGATCTAGTTCCTGTGTAGGAGCAAGACACTTTTACATTTTCCATTCTGGAAGCTTTGCTATTGAAATCAGACATTTTTGCACAAAAGAATGATACAAACAGGGTTAAACTGAGGAGTTCAGGTCAATATTTGATGTTTCTTTTAATCACAGGTTCTTTCAGTCTGTATTCCATCAGGCCCATTTCTAACCCTTAAATTCAGCACTACTCAGAACCAGAAACCAGTTGTCTTATTCCTTCTGATTCAAACAGAGAGGGAAAAGCAAGTTTTTTTAGTCTATGGTATCCATCTGTATGTGTACCTGCCATTGAAGTAGGTAAGTCCAGTTTATGCAATGACATTTTAGTAGTCAGTCTGAATCCACCTCATAAAGTTACTTCTATATGGACTTAAGGATTGGGTAGAGAACAGTCTTAGGTAGACAGACAGTCATGGTACTTCACCATATATTACACCTGGTCTGCAGTTCTGCATTCTTATTGAGCTTTATTGCAGTTTGATTCTGACATGGCCTTATTGAGTAGAATTTGATCTCTAGCAGCAGAACCGAGGAAAACTGAAGAGTCTGGGGAGTTCTGGTTTTGAGAATGGAGACTCCACAACCTCTGTGGACAACTTCTTCCAGTGTTTGACCACTCTCACAGTAAAATGAGTATTTTTCCTATGGTCAGATGAAGTTTCCTGTCTTTCAGTTTGTGCCCGTTGCCTCTTGGCCTGCCACTGGGCACCAGTGAAAAGAGCCTGGCTCCCATCAGGTATTTATACCAGGTGATAGATCTCCCTAAACTCCTTCTTTTCTAGGCTGAACAGTCCTAGCTCTCCCTGCCTCTCCGCATGTGAAAGATGCTCCAGTCCCTTTGTGGCACGTCATTGGACTTCCAGCAGTGAACCTGTGGGTTTTGTATACTGGAAAGCCCAGAACTGGTTTACTCAGCCAGTGCTAAGTAGAGAGGAAATATTCCTGAGAATTCCTTTATGTCATCTTCCTTCTGTTACAGCTAAGCACTTTTCCCAAGTCTTCTCTTGTATGGATCTGATATTCTTCACTTCGTGTTCTAAGTTGCATTGCTTTGGAACACCATTAAAGACAAGCCAAATTGTAGGAGCTTTTGAAGGACAAACTAGGAAATGTGATAGATTTTCTTACTGCTGTATTCCAGCAAAATGTCTCTCTAAGTAGTATTTAATGCTGTGTATATATTAATCTAGTATATTAATCTATGACAGTATTTAATGCTTAATTCCAAGTAGAATTTCTTTTAGCTAAGGTATGTTGGAGCTCAAGTCCTACTGCTGCCAGTGGTGTTCTCTCACCTGAATACTTCTGAAGATGTAGGCTGAAGTCTCTGTCTGTGTGAACCAGTCTCAGTATGGACTCTGCCCAATCCTTGTCTAAATGGGCAGTGATGCTCCAGAGCATTATACTCCACATTGGAGCTACTTGTTGTTTATTCCTGCACTTGCTTGACTGATAGAAGAAATCAGGTTGGAAGGGCTCTCTGGAGGTCGTCCAGTCCAACCTTTAACCTCATCTTTGTAGAGGAAGGAAAATCCCTCGTTTAAGCTTTCAGCAATAACCGCTTGCAGTTGTTTAGCTCTACATGCCTCTGGGCTCCTGTATTTAAATGTTTAATGTGCACACTTGCTGTATCAGTTCCTTAATGGCAAATTAGGGACTGAATGAATGGATTCCAAACCAAACACAAACCAGACCAGACAAACACACAACCAAGCATTTACAATGCCTGTATAATCCAGACCACATTTATGAATAAATGGATATGTTCTCTTTGGTGATTTTGATAATGCGTTGTACTGAGTAGCAAATCCTAATTATGGTTCTTTGATGCTCTGTTAGCTGAGGCAGAAAAGCAACTTTCCCCTTGCATCTTTGCAGGTTTTCTGGTTTCTAATTCATAATCCAAAAGGAGGATCCATTTTCTTTGTGGAATCATCTGTGTTTTGTGAATTTGTGGCTAGGAAATGGAAATGTATTGAAGGAAGAGGCATGCATTTGACTGGGACATTGAAAATGAACACAAAAGGGGTTTTACTTTTGGTTTTCTTAACCTTTTATATCCTGTGCAAATGACTGAGAAGCTGTGAACCTGGGGAAAGTCCATATAACAGTGACTGACCAGATGGGAGGCCAGGAAGTTGTTCTCTGCCTTGTGTAGCAGTAAGGCTCATAACGACACTAGAAGGTTAAATTATGCAAGGAAATACATATAATTGAATATTTACTGTGAGGGTGGTGAGGCACTGGAATGGGGTGCCCAAAGAAGTGGTAAATGCTCCATCCCTGGCAGTGTTCAAGGCCAGGTTGGACATAGCCTTGGGTGATATGATCTAGTGTGAGGTGTCCCTGTCTATGACGGGGGGGTTGGAACTGGATGATCTTAAGGTCCTTTCCAACCCAAACCATTCTGTGATTCTATTTACAAAAATAAATGAGCCACACTTTCATTCAATGTACCTTTGGAACATCTTTTGGATTATCTTTGAAACTTACTGCTGCTGATCTGTGGTGAAGTTG
>JANHGB010055797.1:0-17142 GCA_026283785.1 Coracopsis vasa
GTTTGGAAGGTCAGAATATAGTTATTTGATTATAAATAAATAAATGTTATTTGAAGGCCTTTAAAAACATTGCTTTAGATAAGATCTGCATATTTCCAGAAAAAAAAAAAAGAAATTCTAAGTGTTCCTGATAAGTGATGTTTATAATGCAATGTGAATGTAAGCATGTATCTTAAATGTAATTGTCTTAACTATTTAAGATCCCACTTGAATTATTCAAAAATTAGTTTCTTGCTGTTAATCTGAAGATAATTTCTTTTTTTTGTTTGTTTACTTCACATAGAGCACAGATCTACAATAATGAGACTTGTAATCAATCAGTCTCAACTTGCCTTCCTGAGATGATATATCAGTCATTGTTGTTTGTTTTCACTTGACTCTGGGCACAGACCTAGAGCCACCACCTTTTGGCAAAGAAGTAGTTGATATCACGTGATGGATGAGATTACTGGAATAGTCCAATTATGTGCAGGCTGCTATAGTTATTAGTAGGGAAATTTTTCCTTGTTGCTAGAGAATAAAAGTTGCTAGACTGTTAGGCTTCTGCTTGGACAAATTAGGCAGATTTTAAAGATATTTGAGCTTTTACTTCTCCTTGTTATTGACTGTAATTTCAGTTTAGGTTTCTGCTATAGGATATTCTCACACTAGTGGCACATTAACAAACAAGCATTTACTCCTAACATTAATTACACATACAAAGAAATAAGAGATAAAAGAAAATATCCATATAGAAAGTAACTGAAACTGAAAAGCTGAAAACATGGTGCTTTAAATAAATGCCTTATAATTTTGTTAATTATGAAGTCTCCCTATGAATGAGTGGGGAGAAAAATGGGGGAGGGGAGAAGTCTGGGCACCAATAAAAAATCTGGGCTCTCTGCACAGAGCCAGGCATCGCATTTTTCTGAATTATAAATTTCTTTAGCTTTGGAACAGGTCTGTAAATTGGTACACTTCTACTCCCTTAGATATATACTGCTGACCAAGTCTGAGGCTGAGACTAGACCTAGCTGCACTTAGATTCCACCAGGAGCTTAGAAAACAAGGGAGTGTATTCTGAACCTCATGACTCAACAGGAGGATTTTCTTATTTCCTGAATTTCTTCTATTAGACACAAGCCACTGTCCAAGTTTGAGACTAAGATTGTATCCAGCTGTGCTTAGGGTCTGTCAAGAATTTAGAAAGCAAGAGGGTCTATGCTGAACCTTGTGACTCGGTGGAAGGATCTCCTTTATGCTTTGTGTTGAATCAATAATTTGATCTGAATAAATAATTTTTTAATTTGGTTTCACCTCAATTTTCTTTTGTATGCTTTATCCATGCAGTAAATTTAGATTGGTTATTACAAAAAACAGGCTCCCAGGAAACTAGTGGAATTACTGTCCCTGGAAGAGTTAGTGATATGGTTTAGTGGTGGACTTGGCAGTCCTGGGATAATGGTTGGACTTGATGATGCATCTTAAAGATCTTTTCCAACCTAGTTGATTCTACAGTTCTATGATTTTATGAAATAATAGAGTGAACCTTTCCAACAAATCCTGTTAAGTCACACTTTTATGAATCTGTATTAAAACTATCCTTAAAAATACCTTTAATAGAAATTCTTTGAGAGACCTTAAGCCACTCATATTTGTGACACATACTGAAACCACTGTTCCCTACAAACAGGGGTATGAATCTGCGATGCTTAGGTTACAAAGAATCTCTCATAGCAGCTTGAACGGGGCACTGTTGCCCCAGCCATGAGGTTGGGTCTTCAGAAGTCATTTCTCAGGACTGAAAGTTTTCCCACTAAATCCCTGCAGTACAAGCACTGGTGAACTGACCATAGAGGTTGACATGCTTTCAGGCTTTAAGCATCAAGAGCAAAAACTTCCCACATGGCTGTTTCCTCCAGACAAGCAAAACCAGAAAAACCTAGTGTTATCAGCAGTCTAGTAGCCCACCCTCTGGTTCATCCTAGGCCAAAGCAATGGCCTAATTACAAAGCAGACCAACTTTGGAAGTTCTTAGTCACTACTTTTAGAATAAACCCATCAGGCTGAACTAAGGTGGTGAACTGGTGTTTCAGCAGTTCTCAGCTTAGTTTTGCTAAGCAAACTATGGATGCCAGGGTGCTACTATGGAGATTTCCATAAAGAAATTTCTGGCATAGAAATTTCTGGCAAATGAATTTCAGAATCAAAGTTAGGGGTTCCATAACTCCACATCTAAATAACCCTTAAGGTGGGTCTAGCAACATTTTATATAACTGAGAATAACAGTTTAGTGAGGACAGAGTGCAAATTTTTCTTCATCCACATTTACGGAACATAAATCTAAACCTAACACATCTGTTATTCAGGTGATATAAATTGACATAAGTGCCCTGAAATTATTTTGTGTTGGTTAGAAACTAGATTACTCTTCTTAAACTATTTCTTTCTTTCTTTTTTTTTTTTTTTTGTTTTCTTAAATCTATTGATATGTTTACTCCTTACAAGGACTTCATAGAAAAAGAAAATAACTTTTGCATCCTTTTTTATAAATATAACATATGTATTCCTTGTAGAAAAAACTAGTCCATACATTTCCTTGTAGATCGCCTTCTACTCTGTCTCATATGAAATTAAGTGTCTTCTGCTATACACTGTGTTAACATGCTGAGTATTTGAAGAAAGCTTCCTCTATATCTTCTGGAATATAACATTTTTGTTTTGCTGTAACATTTTTGTTGTAAAGAGCTTAAGCTTGCATCTTTAAGTGTTTTCCCTAGATTTATTTCAGCCTAAAGAGCATGTTAGTTGTTCTTTCCTGTATCGATTTTGGCAACTTCAATTAAACATGCTTTCTTCATGTAAGAATCCCCTCAAGGAAATTCTGTCAACAAGTAAATTGTTCCTTTCCAACTGTCACTAATGAGAATATTAGCTTCTCTTTCCCATGTGTTATATATTTTAAAGGGATTTTTCATCTTGAATGTGACTAAACCACCAAGATTTACTACCTTTATCTCTGAAATATCTTTACTGTCAAGTACATTACATTTGTGTTTTATTCTTTTTAAAGCAAGATAGGACAACAATTATCCTAATAACTGTTTTGGAAGAATGTGTAGAAAAAGTCACATCATCTCTGCATTCATCATCATTATTTCAATGAAAACATCAGATGATAATTAATTTGTCTACAAAGATGTGTTGTGAATACTGATTTAGTTTGTAGCACATGAAATTATTAAAACACCTATTGCATGAACAATTTGCTGAAATCAGCATTATTTCTATCAAATCTATTCTGAAGTTTATGAGCTGGCTGAAGGCAGTTCCAAGTCCACAAAATAACAGGGATTTCAGTGCTCCAAGATGTTTAGGTGTAAGTTACTTCAACTGCATTTGCACTTATTTTAAGTGACAAGCCCGCCAGATCCACTGCCTACATGGAGGCTTCACAATTAGCCTACATAAACATTCTGTTGATGGAAGAAAAGAGTCTGAAGGTGGACTTAGAGGGTGCCTAGTCACTGGGTGCTACAGCTGCTTTGGCAGCTGGGGTCCTTTGTGCTCTGGAAGGATACTTCTTACTGTTCGCAGGCCTGCCCTTTCATGTTTTCTCATCAAATGTATGCTACAGGTGGCCTTGTCAATTTATTCCAAGGACAACGTTGTTGGTGTCAGAGACGTCAGAGACATTGTTGTTTTCCAATCGTTTATCCCATCTGCCTGCATGACAGAGTACAAGGTCTTACTCACCATGTTTTGAAAACCGACTGGGATTTTTCTGATCTTTTTTTTGTACTCTTAAAATCAAATACCCACCTTTGCTTTACTACATACCAATTATTTCATACCGATTAACTCCAAGTACTGATTAAGTCACAGCCTGAAGTTTCCTTGAAATACTTGCATTGCTAACAGATTTTCAGTCTTAATATAACTCTGGCTTAGCATAAGTAGAGTTTCTGGCTTCATTAGTATAACTCAATGATAAATAATAGGAACCACTTGGATGCTGTTTTTGTTTCAGATACCCTCATCACATAATCTTTTTCTTCCTTTGAATTTTTCCTATTGCATGGTTTTCTACAACTGGTGTTTAAATATGTTTTTTGAGACATCAACTTCTTTTGCTTTTTAGTAAATCTGAAGTGCCTATGGATACTTTTTTCACATAATTGTTGAGAGTACAGCTGAGTAGCTGTAAACAAGAGTTCTTATACAAGTAAAACTGGAGTGACATACAAACCTATGTTTAAATCTAAAAATCCACAGCTTTTTGTTTGATTAGGTGGAAGCCAGATGCCTTGAAATACTTAGGTGAGGAGAATATATTACTTGAATGACAAGTTAAAGACCACTAGTTTATTTATTAATGTGACAAAAGCAACTAGATTTTCAACTTAAATGTTTAATGTTTCAGGTTTCCTCAAAACTGCACTTGCTTGGTAATTAGAGGTTATACTTTCAAAGCAAGTTTAATTTCCACAAACCTTATAAATGCCAGAAAAAGCAAGGAGTGGAGGTCATACATGTACCTACTTTTCATACGAGGCAGATTTCAGAATACAATGAAGTAGATGAGGACTTCTCTCACACTCATCTCTCTCTTTCTGTCTGTCAGTGTGCCATACACAGTAATGCTTTAATCCATCACTCCATCACCTTCACTAAAACTGTAAGTCAATGCTGATCTGTCCACCCACTGTTTTCCTGCAGTGCTATTCTTAGGTGTGCAGTGAAACAGCTATTAAACAGACTGGATTGGCTCAGGATCCCTGTGAAGAAAGGCTAAGAACAAGGGATGAGGTTCCACAAGAACAGAAGCAGATCATTGATAACTGGGAAAAGTTGGACTTAATCAGAATTATCAGAATGTATAAAAGCTTCTCAGCAGGACCGTGGTATGCAGAACTTAAAAAACCCCTCAAAAAATTCACAAAAAAAACCCAAAACAAAACAAAACAAAACAAAAAAACCCAACCCAAACTTGATATCTGGTCTCTTTCAGGAAAAGCCAATGGGATAAAGAAACCAGAAAAAAAGTTTTAAGGTGTTCTTGAACTGCTCAGATAGCAACAATAAAGAGGGAGGAAGAGTATGTCCAATTTCAAAAATTTATTTTTTTTGTTAATCACCTAGAACGGAACCATGAAGTGATAAAATGGTCTGTGAGTGGTGGTCTGTGAGGATTTTAGAGAAAGGATAGGTGTAACTAACAGCTGTAGCAAAAAAGGGAATGTTTTTTTTACTGCAACATTACATCATTTTCTGAGCTCAGAGTTTTCTGTTGATGAACTATGCCCTTTAGAAAAGACTCAAAACTGGCACATGGTTTTCTGTGCGATGTCTATGTCTTTGATGTTTTAAAATATGATATAACCTGAAAATAAATTCTAAATTTTGCTTTCTGAAGAATATGAATATCAAAAAGCAGATGGGACACCAAATATCAGTATTGACACAATTTTTTTTTTTTTTTAGCAAATTTGATACTGCCAGAAATTTTCTCACAATATCTATTAAAACTTGAAAGCAATTTTTTAAAAAAATCCTGTTTCCAGAAAAGCTTGAGCTGAACCTAAAGCCACGTGCCTTTTTTCCAGTCATCTAATTTCATGTATTTGCACATTAGTTCTATGCACTTGTAAACTTCTGAACCTGCAAACCTGAAAAATGCATTTATGAAATTGCTTGGATAAGTGTGGATGTTCTCTGACAAAAGTATGATAAATGAACCATAGATTGACACAAATACCTCTAATCAATCTGCTGAATAAGTTGTTTCTCTTATCCTTGGAATTTCAGAGGAAATCTTAAGGAGAAACTTCAGTTTAAACAGATAAATGCATGTATATATCTCAGCATTTATGTATATATGTATGTTATTTATGCTCCTAATTAGATTATGGAAGCATAAATGTGCTTTTTACACATATGGTCATATACACACACATATGTAAAAAAGTAGAAATAAATTGACCAGACAAGATTTCTGGTGTAAAGCTTTTTAGATCTCTACATCAGGAAGCAAGTTAACCCAAGTACATAAACACAGAAACACTGAGGAATTCTAGGTATTATTTCAGATATTCTAAAAGTCCATTTTCATGCTTCTCCCTAATTTTTATTCTTACATCCACATTAAAATGTGGAATTTAATTTCTCATACATGTTTAATTTCTATGTCATTTCTTAATCTTATCTGTATGATATTTGCATATATGTTAGGTTCATTTGCTTACAGAAGAGGCTATTTATTAAGGGATTCAGGAAAGCAGTAACCCAGTCTGGAGCCTGTCTATTGCAGGGTAATAGGCATTAATAATTATCATAGAATTATCATAGAATTATAATAGAATGGTCAGAATTGGAAAGGACCTGAAGATCATCTACTTCCAACCCCCCTGCCATGAGCAGGGATGCCCCATCCTAGACCACCAAGAAGAAGAAGGAGGTGTGTGGTATTGTGGGTTATTTCCCGAACTATGACACCTACGGATGACAAGCACACTACTGACTTCCAGCACTTGCTTGGCTGCTGTGCTTCCTGGCCAGTGATGCATGAAAAGTAAGCCAAATCTTCTAGGCTAGCACCCCTGCATTCAAATTCCATCCTCCATCAGAAATGTATGAGTAGCTCGAATATGCATAAAACCTCTCAGTTTAATTGGCAAGAAGTGAGGTCATACATGGTCAGAAAGTTTACCCACCGCTGATTCTGAGTACCCACAAGCCTCCGTTGGAATCTCTGAGTGCCTTAGGTACAGAAACAAGGCCCTGCTGTGTTGCACATGTTTAATTCTGGTCACACAGTAAAAAATGACTACTTATTATTGTTTTAAATTTAAATTTAATAAGCAATCATCCCTGTCAGCTTTGTCACTCTTCTATGAAAGATCAAGAGCTATAACAAGAAGCAGCACTAAGGGAAGATTAAAAGAGACTCAAGCAATTGAAAGAATTTAAAAGACTAAAAGATAAACAAAATCAGATAGCCAGATAAAAAGATAACTGGTAGAGAGACATTTGAACTATGACAACAAAGATATAGGTGGTGGCATAGACAGGAATTACATGAAAATTAAGGTGATTGAGCCTTAGAAGAGCAAACCACAGGGATGCGGGAAGAAGAAGAACAAAGAAAATATCAACAAAGAGGAAAAAAGAAGGATCAAAGGAAATAAAATTAGATATACAAGACATAAAAGAGAGAAGCTACAGATCAAGCCTGATATTGCAGTATACAGGCAAGTCATCAAACAAACACCTTCTCAAATTTTGAAATGATGCTGGAGAAGAAAAATCTGAAAAATCTACCTTCCTGGAAGCTTTAGAATCAGTATTACCACAATAGAAATTCTATAAGGTTGAAAGTCAGCTCTCCGCAATTTTATAATAGAAAAATATGTATCAATTTAAGGCATACTAAACTAAAGAATCAAGAAGCAACTCCACTTGTTACAGTAAGATCTACAGTAACAGAAGGCCTAGAAACAACATGGTCACAAAAGCTTTTTAAGTTTGTGCATATCAGACATGGGGAGTTCTGCACAGCATAACTGTACTCTAAACAGCATTCATATTAAAGGCAAAATGATAGCAATATCAGTGTATGTAAAGAAGCAAATTAATGTTAATGTATAGCACTAGGGAAAAGTTCCATTCTTTTCCTGCTCTATTGAAAAAAATTGAGAACATGCAAAGGGAAAATAACAACTTAACTAGATTATATTAGATGTCCCATAGGAGAGGAAAGAATGTTTTGCAAAAGAGAAATAAGAATAGCTCCTCATAGAAATGAAGTTCTTCTTTTATGAAGAAAATAAAAGCAGTTTCTCTATAAATACTAATGACAGCAGGATGGGGTGGCAGTGCTGATGTTTTCTAAAGCTTGGCAGCTTTATATATAGTAGTGATTACATAATGAAAACACTTATTTCCTGAGCATTTGGATACACTTTGTAATTAATATTTATAGTATAAGGTAAAAATAAAAAAAACAACAGGAGAAACTTCTCCAGGGTTTTCTCCTATGTTTTCTGGTTTATCAGGTATTTATTGTTAGTGTTAGTCATCAGGAGACATCTTTCCCTCACCGATCCTATTGTGAGAATTATAAGATCATGTTACTTACACAGTTTGGTAGAGAAACATCCTGCTACTCTTCAGGTGTCCATGAAAATGATTTTGGATTACCAGTTGCTCCTAAGATTGTCTAGAGTTAGTCAGAAAGTAAATTGTCCAAAGAATAGCACAGCTTTTTTTTCAGCTGTCACTCTGAACTACTTACTATTAAAATCAGACAAAATCTAGTTAAAGAATTCATTTCTGAGAATCCAGTCATAGGCAATACAACTGAAGTACATAGATACACTGTACAGAAATAGAGAAAACAAAAAAAAAAAAAATCCTTTTTTTTTCCTATCTATGCTTTAAATAAGATACATGGGAGTACCCATCACAGAATCAGCCCTAAAGCTGGAAGGTGCTTTGGAAAGTCTTCAAGTTCCTCTCCCAGTGCAAGGTCATATCCTGTAGTCTACCCTTCTGTACCCTTTCAGACTCCTGTTTGTCAAGCTTGTGAGTAAGGATTTCCAAAGCAGGTGTGACATGCACCCCAGCTACGTATTCAGATCTGGTAAGCTTCGCACTATCCTGTATTTTAGCCAAAGATTATGCTTCCTATTCACTGGATGACATTTCTTCCTCCCCTGCTGCTGGATTTTACTGGTCATCAGACCTGCCTATGCAATACTATCTGTGGCAAGGCATTTTGTTGGATGTTCTAAGAAATGCATCGGAGAGCTAAAGAACCTTTAAAAGGGTCCTAGTTCTCCACTTCATGAATATACTATAATCTTGAGGCATTCATTCATTTTGAAAATACCCTTAGCCTATATCATGTTATGATAAATGCAACTATACATTTCTATTTGCATTCATTGTAGCGGACAACAAAGAGTGTTAGAAAACACACAGGTGAGGAAAAAACAATAACACAAAAAAATCCACATCTGCTTAATCCAAGATGGCATCTGGAAAGTGTTTTGCCTCTGTTTCCACTTTGTTTATTTGTTGTTTTGCAGCAGGAGATGCTTTTCTATGCTGATGCCAGAGAGAAAGACACTCTGCATAAATAGCATAAAATGCTATTTATTAGAGCTAACACTATACAAAGAAAATACTATAGATAATCTTACATCCCTCTAGATGTTGGGAACCCTAGTGATTGTAGCACTGCATGGGCCTCTTATCCACATGCAGCATCCAGGGTAGACTTCATTCAAAGATGAGATTCTTCAATTTCAGTCATTCGAGATGTTGCAGGATTTTCTTGTGAGGAAATAACACTATCCAGTATTTTTACAGTTAAACAGAAATAATGTTTGCATAAGAATTTCTTGCTGCACTTTTAATTATAAGTGAGGCCATGCAGGTGACATAACCTACGGTACCAAGTGTGAGCTGCCTTCAGGCTCCTCTGCTACAGTGAGCTTACTAAATTTATCCTGTGGCCAAGGGATTTGTGCAGGACAATGCAGCTTGAAGGCCATGCTGGACATGCAGAACAGCAGAGATCTGGGCATACTCTAGTCAGCAGTTACATGGATCACCAATTCCTTTGAGTACAATGTTTTCCCAGTCAGTGATCCCTACACTTGCCTTACAAACTTTTCTGATACACTTCACATACGATTTCTAGTTTCCTTTCTAATCTACATGTCAACCTGCTTCTAAAAGAAAGGATCACCTGTTGATGAAACCTGCTAACTTTTATAACTAGTCTCATCTTTTTAGTCCCAGGGATCAGAACAGGTCTACTTCTTTTTCTGAAACGTACAGTTTCAGGTTTTCTTAATTCCTAGGTAAGCATGCCTAGTTTCTTCTTTGTTTTTGATAGGCCATGTTTTTACGCAACTGATCATTCTCATTGAAATTCATCATTGTGAAGTTCAGGGTCTAAAAGAGATTCAGATACAGCCTTGCTGATACTTTGCAGGAGAAGTTTCATAAAACTATTTCAAGGATTTTTCCCCTAGGTCCTTTTCCTGCTAATCTTCTACCTGCTCAGCTATTACTGCATATGTCATATGTATGCAGATAACTAGTAAATTTTAAGTATGAATTTGGATACTTGTCACTGTTAGATTTCATCCTATTTTTAGATCATTTCTTCAATTTCAGCTGTTAAGTTCTTCCATAGAAGGATGTTAAATGTACGGATGTCACATTCATGTTACTGGTCTATACTTAACTCTGCTTCTTTTTAATTCTTTGTTGAAGTATTAACATTGAATTTACTCTTCTCAAATCATCCAAAATCCTAATGTACATGCCATGTGTGTGAGCTCTCAAACATAGCTAATACTAGTTCTAAGATTTCAGTGACCACTGCTTAAGTAGTTTAGTAGTTTTGCACTGAGACTTTGCTCCTGCTATATTATAGAACATTTTCAAATAATTTTGTATTTGTTTATCTCTCAGGCTTTGTTACCCAGTGCTACTCAGTCTTGCTTAAAACTGTTCACTCAAATTTATCATGTCAATATATAAAATGTTTTCTCCCTCTTTAATGGGTAGCCTATCATTATTCAATAATAATTTATGGTTGAGAAAGAAAAATTTGGCTAGCATCAATCTCTGTAAAGTCATCCCTTTCTTTGGAGGATGCATGTATTTCTACCTCATCTTTTAAAGCATAACCAAGAACTTTACTTCTTGCTCCTTCTCACTTGTTATTTGATTTTCTTAGTGAGACTCCAGTCACTACAACAGATATTGATACTGGATATGTTCCAGCATCAGCATTTACACAAAAATTTGTTAATCCACTGTGAAGAAAACAGTACTTGTAGTAAGATAGATTCAAATTTTGATAATGTCTATACATACTAGAGCTTGCATTTTATATATTTCTACAGATAGGTGATACAAACCCATAAAAAGAATAGCACTGTGTTTTATTAAGAGCTATCACTTAAAATCAGATATGAATATATACCCTGAGACAGACCTTTATCACATTGCAATCTTTATCTGACCAGATGTAAAAGTTTATTCTCATTTGTTATTAATTTTATATAGTTTATAAAACCTCAAGCTTGATTAGCACTGTATTTCTAATAGCAGTTAGCATTTAAATAATGTAGTTAATTTCCAAATCAGTTCAAAAGATCTCACGTAAAGGAAAATGTTACTATAAAATAATAGAGAACATCATTAATTGTACTTTTTACAGTACTTACATATTTTTAGCTTATTTCTAGAAAACATTGAATAAAGCAATGTAATTTTTAACTTTCAGTTCCATAGCATAAACCTCAGCTGTTGTTTGAGATATTTGCGGAAAACAAACAACAGTACCGGAGCTGGCTGGATTTTCTGATCTGAATTGCCTAGTAATAAATAAACACTGCTGAGCTGTTTTCAGTATTCAAAGTTTAAATCTTATGGAAATACAGGAAAGAAGCCTGTCATGGTTTGGCTCATCTTTTTTGGTTTGGTTTGGATTGGTGTTCTACTTTGTATGCCTTTGAAAGAATCACGTTTCTGCTACTCAAATGAAAAATCAGAAAGGGACTATAAGACTATAATGAAAAGAGTCTCAGTGCCTTGAAACTGCAAATTAGATCAACAGTAACCAAACACTAAGAGGATATCCAATTCCAAGTCTTAAGTCAATACCATAATGAATAACAAAAGTATGGCAAGTGTGCAACATCAGCAAGTATGTTATTACTCAGGCTGTCTGTCTGAAACTTAACATTTACACATGATCAAAGATTATTCATTACAAATAATTCTTCCTGTTTATGATTTATTTATTCAGAATTGCATGTTGGTTTCCTAAAGGTACTGTAATAGATAGCATACTTGAGAGCTTGTGGAGAGAGATTTTTCCTAAAATTTTTACAAGACAGTGTTGTGTGAATGAAGGATAATAGACAAGAGCTTTAGTGGATGAAGCAGACAAATGAAAACAGAAGTGCTTGGGAAATGAATCTTGCTACCCCATAGGAAGACAATGAGAACTGCAGATAATATTGTCAAATCTATCAGTAGATTAATGAAAAGGAAAGATTTATGAAAGATGTTTAAACTAAGAAAAAGAACCTGAGATTTTTATCAGAGATTAGGAGTTTCAGGGGAAGTGTTACAGAAAAAGGAATAGGAATTTTGCCACCATTAATTTTTGGGGATTTTTGTGGATGTTTATATGATATGGGTGAAATAACGTCATGGGCAAAATAATGTCATGGGCAAAAAACCTCAGCACTTTGCACTTTTTGTAAGTGACACAGAGTTTTAATTATTTAGAGATAAACTGCTGTGAATGAGCACCACCAAGACTTGAATGTGTGGACTACAGGACTGAGAAGAATAACGCTAAAAACTTCATTCATGTATTATATTAAATGTCCAGACCAAGATCAGTCATTAAGTTGAGTTGTTTGGTGTGATACCAGACTGTTCAGGTTTGCAAGATAATTATGTGCAGCCAAATGTGAACAGTATTTGACATATATTTCCAAAGAGTGGGTGTAAAAAGTTGTAAAAGTTGAAAATGTGCAATTAAGTGAAGAAACAAAGAAAAAGAGAAAGGACTTGACTTCTGAACAAACAAAGGAGTAAGAAACACAGAAAACTAAGTTCTTAATAGGTGTGTACATAGAATTGTTTCTAGAATAGAGGACATACAGAAGAATAATTGAGCTCAACAGCTCGATGTAGAATTTTCTACATTCATTTGTTCATTAATCTGAGTATGTAGCACCTGAAGATCACAGTTTTGATTAAAATAAAAAAAAAATATTATGCACATTGGAGCATAACCAATATTTTCAAAGTGCTCAGAAAAAAGACAATGATCTCAACATACTGAAACACTAATCTGAGAAGCTGACAATCTAGAAAAATACTCTGTTTTCTAAAGAAGCATATATTTTTGTGATATTTCCCATTTGTTTGTGTTTGTTTTGGTTTTGAGTTTTGGTTTGTTGTTTTTATGGTATTTTTTTTTAATTGTTGGCAATTTCATTGAAATCCAATTAGAAATACCTATACATTTTCTGATAATTTAATAGAACAAATTTTATTGTATTCATCAATACAGCTTTACTTCCAATGAACTTCCACAGAAGTATCTGAGAACAAAATATCTCATTGTCTTTGAGGTAATAAACTAGCAAAAAAAAAGAGTATTCATGATCTTTTCTGGAAAATAACACAAAAAGAAAGTTTTCAAATACTCTTATGTGACTCAAGCTTTTCATTTAAAAAAACCTTTTCACTTGCATTTTTAATGGTGTGCAGGTTTTCATAAGACATTCAAGATAGATGTTAGCCCCAAATGGAGAAAAAAATAATTCTGTTTCCTACACACTTTTGTGCTGGAAATGCAGTGATTGGAAATAAATGTCTAATTTGCATAGAAAAAGGATGCAGAAAGCATTTGCCCATAAAAGAATGTTACTGAAAATATATGAAACTATAACCATTCAATTTGAGTCTACATGGTATGCTGCCCAGCCATTTAATATCTCCCTGTTTTTCTGAAGACACTTTATCTTTTCTTCACATTGTAGATGAAGTGTATAAACATGTATTTTGTAGTTTAAAATACATAGGCACTTAGAAATACTTCAGAAATATCTTCAGCTGACATATTTCATTTCATGCTATATTTTGCTTGAGCATTTTGAGATAAATGAAGAAAAAAACAGAAACAGTGTCTTGAATAAGGTATTAATCTGTTTCTGTGGAGTATGTAAACTGCTTGTAGGCAGTACAGGATACTATTAAAAATAAATTATTATCACAGATCTTTCTATTATTTAATATTATGCAAAGCTAAAGAAGGATAACTTTGGATACCAGGGTTTTTTCTCATTTTTTAAGAAAAATATTTTAGTAGAATAGAATTGGTCTGGAATGAATTTAGAGCATCTGAATTTGGAGTGGGAGGCCATAAGATAGTAATGAGAGTAGGAAGGGGTGACATTTTAGGGAAGATTTCAGAATGTGCATACCTGCATGTATGCAGAATGTCAGAACCTGTAGGAAGACTGAAGCTGTCAAAGGCAGGAAACTATGACTACATAACAGAATAAAACCAATATCCATTAAGAGGATACATATGTCAAAATAGAATGATACAGATACAGGATCTAGGACAGGAAAAAGAGGGAAAATTCAGATTGGGAGCTAGAGTGGTTTGAAAGTGTGCATTAAGCTTGGATAAAGAGAAATGACCCAGCAGGGGAGGAAAAAGAGAGAAACCAAGCCAGCGGGTAGCATATGGGTAAGTGAAGAGGGTCAAAGTGGGAGCTGGATATGAAGATTGTTAAAAGGTGTAAAAATAACAAGGGCTGACTAGAAAAAAAGAAAAAAAAAAAGGCCTGAGATGGAAAAATAAAAATAGTCTAGGTAAGTATAGGATACAGTATTAGAAGATGAGGCAAATATGAAGAAGCATGGCTAAACTAGCTTTAAAGGGATAATTCAAACATGATAGGGCTGAATATGCAGGGAAAAGTTGATTGGCTGAAGAACGTTATTTCATAGAGATACAGATATAATCCAGACTTTACAATGTGAACAGATTTCCTAGTGATTATTCTTTCAGAAACTATTTCTTGCTAAATCCCTTAGTATACATTACCTCATGTGTTAATGTTGTGGCATGGGTCTAAATAACCTAGCTTTGCTGTACGTCACCATACAGAAACAAATAGAGTACAATGTAAAATCCGTCCATTTCCGAAAACATGCTTACAAAGACTCTTTAAGATAATTTTATTTTATTTATGAGAGACACAGCTTATATATACAAATTGCAGAAGTTTTTTCAAATTCTTTGAAAACAAGTATTTTTAAAGGCCTTGAAAGTTAGGAGCTTGATTGCTTGAGAGAGAAAAGAATGTCATAGAAATAATTTTATCTTTGAGTTAGAAAGCATTCAGGTTTGCTTGTTTCCTCTGTCAATTTCTTTTCTAGTTAAGAAAGTATTCTTGAAACCTGACTGCTGATAATATTTTTTTTATCATGTCAAGTTTAAATGCTTAATATATAAATACTAATATAGTTCACTAATCCTAAAATTTCACATTTTAGTAATATTGGGGTACATGTGCCAACAAACTATGTTGAGACAATAGAAATGAAATTGATTTTTAAATCATGCACACAAAATATTTTTAACATTTAAACTGTTTCTGACTTTATTCGGTTTTGCTATCTTTTTTCATATTATGTAAGCCATAGATTTAGATGAATAATTCCTTCCCTGTTACTGATGGAGGGGTTTTCTGTTTGTTTGTTTGTTTGTTTTTAAATTTCCTCTAATATAATAGATGATCTCTTACATACATTACATATCCTTTTATAATTTGCTTCATTAATTTAGTTACAATTCCCTAGTTTCTGATACTTTTGAAATATGCTTGAAATATGGAAAAATGAAAATATTTCTCCCCCACCAACTCTCATATGCACATAAAGTAAGCAATACTAAACATATTGAAAGGAAAAAAAACGTTTCAATTTTTTAGATTAATCCTGAATAACTTCTTATATTAGGTTGCAATGCCAAGAAGAAAGGAAGAATATGAAATACATTATGTTCAAAAATAACTTTAGTACAGACAGATACTGCAAAATTAATCACATTATAAAGTCAAATTTATTCTAAACATAACAAGCTACCCTTCATTACTTTCCATGGCAAAAAATCACATAAATATTTGTGCTGCTATCTAAGAAATTTACTTGACATTATTCTGTTACTGTATATCTTAACCAATTGTAGGAAGCTTGTACCATTAAAAAAAAAAAAAAAAAATCAAACCCGAAACAGTAATAGCCATGATCTCTTCAAAGCTACTGTAAATTTGGTAAACCATCTGGGGACAGAAAAGAAAATATGCCACTACAGAATTTTCAGTATGTTCATTATTCAAAATCAAAAGTGTTACAGGTGAAAAAAAAAGAAATGAAGACGTTTAAACTAGCAAATTAAGTTTGATAAAGCACAGAAACATCATAACATCAGGTTCAAGATCATCAGAATCAGGGAGCTTGCTAGAAGTAGTTGCTGAAGTCTGTAAAGGTGCAAAAGGAGTACAAAAGATAATATTGCATGGAAAATAAAACTGCATTTCTACATTGATACTCAAAGCAAAGAAGGTCTAAAACCAATCCTCACTGGAAATTAAAATTTCAAATAAAAAACGTTTCAAAACCAAACAACACAATTAACCAAGACCAGACAGCAGTCCCTGCAGATTTTTGAAGTTTAAATGTGAGAAAGCTGACTGTACCCAGTATTGATGTGGCCTTACATCAGGTGCTGTCTGTAGTTTTGGGGTTCACAATATAAAAAGGATATAAAACTATCAGGATGAGTCAAAAAAGCGGCAACCAAGATTGTGAACAGACTAGAGGGCATGACATATGAGGAGTGACTGAGGATACTACTACGCTTGTTCAGCTTAGAGGAGACTGATGGGTGATCTCATTGCTGTCTACAACTTCCTCATAAGCTTTTATGGTCAAAGATTTTATGGTCAAAGATTTTATGGTCTTCTGCTGGAGCACAGCAGCAATGTCATTTCACATTCTTTTATTCTCACTGCTTCCTGTTATGATCTTATCTCTGCCATATCTACAAAACTAGTACATTTTGCCAATGTGCATCGCTCCAGAGAGGATGCCTTCAACATCGGGGCTAGGGGAAACACTGCGTGCAGGAGCCTAAGTTCTGAGTGGCGAGAGCCACAGAGGGAGCCTCAAGCCCTCGCCAGACCTTGCCCAGGAGACGGCAGCTCCGCTGAGGAGAGCAAGGACTCACAGGGGGCGGTGCCAGGAGGAACGGACCCGCTTTGAGCAGGGAAAGACGCCCCAGGGAGCTTGGGAACAGGGTGAAGAGATTCCGAGCAGTCCTGCGGAGAAGGACTTGGGGGTGTCGATCAATGAGAAACTGAACATGAGCTGGCAGTGTGCGCTCGCAGCCCAGAAAGCCAACTGTATCCTGGGCTACATCAAAAGGAGGGTGACCAGCAGGTCGAAGGAGGTGATCCTGCCCCTCTACTCTGCTCTTGTGAGACCTCACTTGGAGTATTGTGTACAGTTCTGGTGTCCTCAACATAAAAAGGACATGGA
>JANHGB010055801.1:0-13270 GCA_026283785.1 Coracopsis vasa
CAGGTTGGACACAGGGGCTTGGAGCAAGCTGCTCTAGTGGAAGGGGTCCCTGCCCGTGGCAGGGGTTGGAACTGGAGGAGCTTTAGAGTCCCTTCCAGCCCAAACAACTCCATGATGCTATGATTTTCTAGCCATTAAGAGAGGATTTAATTTGCCTGTGTTTGAAGTATAGAGCAATTGCAATCATAAGAGTGGAGCTTGGATCCTTTTTAGCTCCTACACCACCAACAGGACTGTCAGCTGCATTCTCTGTAACAGGGTATTGCAGTAGGACAGGCAGCTGGATTGTGAATCCCTGGCAGAACGTGCAGCACTGGCAGACAGAAATGTGATAACATGACAGCACTAGAATGGGGGGTTTAATCCAAGCAAATCTGCTTGAGGAGCTATTGTGAGGGAATTAGCACAGGATGGGCACTGTGCTGCCAGAAAGAGACCTCTCTGTCATCTGGTGAGGATTTGTCTTTGCTCCTCTCTCCCAGATCTACAGAGCATTAGTGCAATGGGGGACACATAATGTACTACATGTGCCCCTCAGTGACTCTTCCATGGGGTACTCTTCTCCATTGCTTTTCCTTTCTTGCATTCACAACAACCTGCCAGGAAGGATGAGCTGCCACAATTCACAAGCTGGCTGCTGGGATGGAGCAGAGCATCTGCCCCATGCAGGCACTGGCGTGCAGCAGGAGCTTCTCCCAGTTTAAGCCAAGAACACAGAGGAAGGGTGAAGGGAGGAGGAGCACTTGCTGAGCTGAGCTTGGCATGGCTGTGGAGGGGAGGAAGCCAGAGCTGGGAGCAATTCACTGGAAGCTGCATTGCAAGCGAAGGCCATGCCAGGCTGGAGCAGATTTCAAGGGGGCATTTTAGTGTAACCAGAGAGAGGTCCTTCAGACGTGGTGAAGGACCACTGAGGTTCTGCTTTGCTGTTCAGTGTAAAGCTTGTGCAGCAAAGGATCCATTAACAAATATAACCTTGGATCCCTGGGGAAGGCTCATTTTGTCCCTCAGAGCCCTGCAGGTAGGAATGACAGATGCTCCTCTGTGAAGGAAGCCCTGGTGAAATGCTTTGGCCTTCTGCTCCTCCAGGTTGGACACATGCTGCCTTTGGAAGGGACAAGGAAACAATGGGATCCTCTTTCTTGGAAAGCCCTTGCTGAGCGAAACAGGAAATAAAAGCTATCTATAGGCATTGCTAGCCCAGCTCATGAAATTCAATGAAGAGGTTTGCTTTTGTCAAGAAATGATTGAGAAATTCAGAGGGAAAGCACTTAAACCAGGGAGGTTTTCATGGATAAGAGCTGCAGTGTGATTTCTATGGGATTGCATTGCTCGTGTCTGTTACTTCCTATGGGGTTTTCTTAGAGGGGCAAAACTGAGGAGTGACTCCGTGTCTTCCCATCCCGTTTAGTTCAAATGCCAATGGGAGAGGAAAAGACCCTGTTACTCATTAAACTACTCCACGTAGAGCCAGTCCTGTGGCAGCAACGGCTCAGCTTGGTGCTGTGCAGCCCCTGGCAGGGTTTCCTTGCAGAAAAGCAATCAATGAACACATCTCTTTTCCTTCTGTCTGCAGACACGACAAAGCTTACAGGATGCCAAAAAGGTACGTTTGCTCTCCAAAGCCTCCTGTCCTTCTCCCCTGTTACCATTGCTCCCCTACCCTGCTATTAGGAGATGCAGAGTGTTATTGTTGGTGACATCCCAGCAGGCCCCGCTTCAGAGGCAAGATCAGTGCTTCCTGCTCAGGGCTTCCCATCCACCTGGAAGATCCCAGTTTGCATGTGGGATCAGTTTAACCTGCCTTAATGAATAGCAACAGCATTGTGGTAGCTGTTCTTGGGCAGTGCCTGACTCTACTCTCCACAATAGCTTTATATATATATATATATATATAATAATCCCATATGCATGTGTGTGTATATACATATATAGAATTAATCCAGCCTGAGCCACCAGATGAGCAATCAGGACATAAAATCCCCATCCACAAAATAAGTTCACCTATTTCAAAAGACAAGAGGATTTTTAATGCATTTGCCCAAATTAATCTGTTTGCTTTCAACTGATTTTTATAGGCCATGTTTTCTGAAGGGTTTGGGTTTCTCTCAGCAGATACTGTAGCTCATTCTTCTTTTCCTCTTTCTTTTTCTTCCTGGCAATTTGACATGGAATCACCCAAACCAGCCTCCAGAAATTAGCTATTCTAACACGTGGAAGGGCAATTTTTGTTCATTTTCATAGCAAAGACTTTATCTAGGAAAATCAACTTGATAAGGCAATTTTACATTGAAAAGAATACCTGACCAAAAGTGATGTGGAAAGCTCTTTGAAGGGTTGTGATGATTCCTAGTGATGAGGAAGAGTGCATGATTTGACTCCTTGAAGTTAGGAGCCAAAGAACAGGCAAGCAGGAACATCACACCCTGAAGCAGATGCTCATAAATATTTCACTGCCCCATGAAGCTCAAATATTTGTCAACTATTCTGAACAAAGACTTTGTTCTATTTCAGAAGTAGATCAGAATACAGATGAGCTACCTGCAACCTGCCAAAGCAGAGCAGGAACCGTTCTGGTACCTTGTATCTCAACAGATGTTTCTGAGGAAGACAAAAATCTCCCTGCAGTAAAACCTGCACTGGTAAAACATTGTAGGATAGGAACTTTGATTGATCATCCTATAGGAGAGCCAGTTTGTCCCAGGAGAAAACCAGGACACGGATGGAAAATTTTAAGCCAGCTCTTAAGAAGTAACTGGTAAAAATACTTGCAGACAGAGTAGGGGGCTTCTCAGGAAGGGGTTTGTTTGTATGGAAATGGCATTAAAAGTGTGTGTGCCACACTGCGGGGTGTTCCAGGCAGAGCCAGGCCATGGGCTTGTGTGTGCTCTCCACACCCTGAAAGGTACCTGCTCTGCTGCATGTGCAGAAGCTCTTGTAGATTCAGGAACTGGCTCTGGGGCTGAGATCAGGAGTCAGGATTCACTCACCAGGGTGCAGAAGGTGCCTGCCTGCGCTGTGACTGCTGCTGGCAATCCTCCCATCAGCTACGCATCACCTCAGCAGCTCCCATCCTTTATCGCCATGCAGATGTCCACATAATTCCCTATGTAGTGAGGGAATTTAGCCCAGTGACAATGGACTTGAGTTAGTTTTCTTTAAGGAACACTTCAGATTAGCACAAAGACTTCCCAGGGTCCACAGATTGTGAATGTGCCGGCCAGTGTGTCAGCTACAAGCTTACACTGCAGAACTAGGGGGAAAAAAAGGAAGAAGCTCTTTCTAAATGCAATCTGTTAAGTTAAATATGTAAAGCTTCATTTTGCCATAGGATGCAAGAGTCTGTGTTTTATTATTTCTGATTGAAAAGGCAGGGAAATGTAGGGAGGCAAAATGTAATTCCCCAAGTTAATTACAATTGCCAGCACACATGCAGCTGGAGGGGTAACACGTTCATGAATCACTGCACAAGAGCCTCTGAGCTTTGCAATGGTCAAACCCAGAAAGCCCAAATTCTTCCTTTTACTCACTGGCTGCTCACCAGCAGGTTTGTGCTAACAGCAGAAGCCCATTAACAGCTGTGTTTTCCCTTCTCCCGCTGGTTCCAGTTACTCCCAAGTGATGGCAGAGTGGCCGGTGGCTGTGCTGGTGCTGTGCTCAGTGGTGGCTGTGGTCTGCACCGTCACTGCTCTGCTGGTTGGGAATTTGCCTGACTTTTCAGAACCCTTACTGGTAAGTGCCTACGGATCATACATCAACATGAACATAAGGAAAATCCATGACCAAACTGATGTATTCTTTCTGCCATGTAAAATGAGCCATTAATTTCCTTCCCACACAAACCAGGATGCTTCTTTTGCTCCCCTACCACTGCTGGAAGGCTGGGGCTGCCCAAAAGGACTATCTGGGCTGGTGGAGATGGGATGGAGGATCTGGCTTTGGCTCCTACAGCCTTTATGTGAGGCTCCTGAAATGCAGGGACCGCCCCATTTGAGCACTGCTGCACAGGACCCTGGTTTCTGTGCAGGATGACACATTTTCTAAAGTCATCCCTGTCTCTCATTAATGAAGAATCTGGGAAAAGTAAGAATAGACTAGAGTTTGTCTGGGAAGAGGAAAATTACTCCCATTTCTGTGAATGACTATTTTACTTGAAGAGGAGAAGAGTCTTAATGTTCTCAGGGAGAGAGAACTGTAACCATCCTTCCCTAGACAGGAAAGGGGATTTTTTGTCCTGTCAGCTCTGGGAATGCAGTATTTCCAGAGGAAATTCAACTTGTGTCTCTCTCCAAGATGCAGTAATAATCTCATCCAGTTCTGTGTTGAGGAGGAGGATTAAGGAAAGCTGAGCTAAACTAAAACGCTGATGAATGACAAAACCCCTCTGCTCGGCTGCAGGGTTTCAAGCCACGGGATACCGACATTGGCAGAAAGCTCATTGTGTGGAGGAATATTGAGAGCCACACAGGCTACAAGAAGACCTTGTCCCTTTCTCCATATGCCAAGAAGAAAAGGTATGTGAGTTGGTTTGGGGAGATAGAGAAAGACGCTGGCTGTAAAGATACTGATTCAGTGTTGCAAGATACCTATGTGAGTTACAACATACATGCCGCATTAAAAGCAAGCAAAGCACTGCAGAGTTTCAAGTCTGTTTGCCTGCAGCAGACTTCCTATTCCGGAAAGCAGGAATTAGGTTCTGAGCTCTTCCTACCTTTAGTGCACTGACTAAGAGACTGCAGAGGCGACTGAGCACTTCTGCACAAGGGGATGTGGTTTCCCACCCAGTCTCATGAAGATCCCTTTAAAGTGGCACAGTCACTCTGATACGAAAAATCTCCCACCCAAGCAATGCTCTTTGAGGGCTGTGAGGACTCTTAGTGCTGCAGCAGTGTTGTGTATGGTACCAGAGCCTTGTCAGTGAGTGTAACTCAGAGCCAGATGATCCCTAGTTACAACAATAATCTGATCTCTTGCTAGCTATGATGACATTGGCATTAGCAGCAGACAGAAAGCTGCTCAGGGAGAACAAGAAGTGAGGACACGGAGAATGGTGGAACAAATCTATGGAGCAGATGGTTTCTTTTGTGGTCCCCCAGGTGAGTGAAGTCTTACTGAGTATCACACCCCCAGAACGCAACAGCACCCAGTACTGTCAGAGTGCTTTAGGACACAAGGAAATGTTCTGAATGTGCTCTAAGAAAGCAGTGTGCCCCAGCCCACCCTGTGAGAGCTGTGTCACCTTCCAGGTAGAACACACATAGATAGAAATACACCTTATATACACACATAGAAATACACCTTATATACCTACGTAGAAATATAGCTTAACAGCACCAGTAAAAGGACTAATGTTTCCACCATATACCCATATCAAAACTGAATACTCTGAAAAAATGGCACATGCCCACTCCCTCTCTGTTCACATTCCCTCTCTGATCTTCCTTTTCTCCTTAAGAAACACAAATGGCAGTAAAGCCTGGAGAGAAAAGCAGAAAACTCCAGTACTCCCCAAATTTGTCCCAAAATGAGTGCTAGTAAGTAGAAGCAAGAGGAACAGCATGCAGATACTTTTACTCTCTTCCCTGCCTCTACTCCCCCTCTGAAACCAAACCCCAAACCTGCCTGTCTTTGGGAGATGCTGGCTGAACCCAAGCTCCTCACTTGGAGCAGGGGTGCAGAACCAGACACCAGCCATCACTAGAAACATGCTGACAGCATGGAGAGTGTGTTTGAAAACACCCCAGTGCTGCTCTCCTGCTGCTGACAGATGGGTGAGGAGCAGAGGTCAGGTCACACCAGGCAGATGCTACCACTCACTACAAGTCTTTGTGACCTGGTTCCTGTCAGGGATCCTCCACAGCAGTTATATAGACAGCGATACAGATGTATTTTTTCCCCCTGAAGAGTCTACACAAGCAGCTTGGCTGATTCATCCTCATTATCTAATCCTTTTTATATATATTTTTATTTTCTTTCTTTCAGAAAAGAGCTATTCCCAGCTGGTATTTATGTCCACAACTGCTGGGAGCTTATGGAACTTGCAAGCTATTCAGTCCATGTGCCAAATTGAACAAGACAAGGTTAGTAATGTCAGGGGGAACATGCTGTCTCTTTTCCAATTGCTGTGATCTTTAATCTCTAGCTGAAAGGGAGCCAGACAAAAATAACAAAAGCTGCAGAACAGGTTTCAGCCTAGAAGACTCCAAAGCATTGCACCTACTTAGCAATACACCTTCCAACCCAAACCATGCTGTGATTCTATGAGTCTATGATTCCACCTGCCACTAAAGTCCAGCTGCAAAGGAGCAGTTGCCATTAAACAGGAATAACCAGACACTGCACAAGCACTTGGTCCACAAGACAAAGGTGTCTGCCAGAAGCCGCTGAGAATTTGGGGCAGCAGAACCTAATTACTAAAATGGAGCTATAATTTTGGAGGCTGTGACAGCAAGTTTTGTGAGTGGGAAGTTTAACTGGATTAGCTGTTTGCCACAGGATCCAAAGTTCCACATTAGAGGTTACAAACTATAATTCATAGAATCACAGTGGTTTGGGCTGGAAGGGACCTTAAAGCTTCTCCAGTTCCAACCCCTGCCACAGGCAGGGACACCTTCCACTAGAGCAGCTTGCTCCAAGCCCCTGCGTCCAACCTGGCCTTGAACACTGTCAGGATAGGGCAGCCACAGCTTCTCTGGGCACCCTGTGCCAGTATTTCTTCCTCCTGATTTAAATCTCCCCTTTCAGTTTAAAGCCACTTCCCCTTGTCCTATTCCTACACGCGGTTGTAAAAAGCCCCCCTGAAGCTTTCTTTTCTGCCCCTGTAGGCACTGGAGTCTCCCTTTAGTTTCCCATTAAGGAGCCTTTTCTTCCCCAGGGTGAACAAGCTCAGCTCTCTCAGCCTGTTGAAAATGACTCACAGAGAGAGGAAAAAGAAAAGAGGAGGGAAAGAAAAAACTTAAACCAACTCATTTTAAACTCCTTGCACATCTCTAAATACATTTTCTTTTGCATATTGGTTCTACCTTCAAAAATACATTCTACTTTCTATGTTACAATAATACTCTCGTCTTGCCATTAATACTGTGTTCAGTGAAATGCTAATATTTTTCAGTTCACTGTCAGAGAAAACTAAATCTACAGCAAGCTAATCTGCCATAAAGTCATGTTTTATACACATGACTACAAATTGAGTTTTACACTCCATGGAAAGCAATCTTCCATCTTTAAGGGTATCATGAGACACAGAATTAGATCTATTCTTCTGGCATTACTAAATCATAAGATGAAATATAATTTGACGTGCAAATGATATTGTAAACCCAAGGCAATGAAGCACTGAGAATGTTTTTAGTACTAAACTTACTTGTTTGCTCAGTATTAAGTCTTCTTGAGAAAATTAGTCTCTATTTATAATGGAAACAGCATTACATACACTTTTTTTTTTCATAACACAGGTCCTAGTCTAGAGATTGAGAGCCTCTATGAATTTATTTCTAAATTGGGCATCCGGGTTTAAGCATGTGTTTCTCATCTTTTAGAGCTCCAGAGATGTGAGCACTGCAAGTCTGTCACAACTACAACTTCTATTTCAGATCTCAGAGCCACGTTCTCTGAATCTGGATGTCATTTAGAGCTGCTTTCACTTGTCAAGTTTCCAAACAACTTAAAAATATACCAGCTAATGTATTTTTCTGTTTACAATGGGAACAGGGCTTTGGTCACTTGATCTCACTGGAGCAAGCACAGGAGTATTGATTGGCAAAGTGCTTACGGAGATGACTTTTACCTGAGGGTAAAGGAGATACCACTGGAAGGGCTGTTAAGTGCTGCCTCCTCACAATACTAGACATTATCCTGCAAGATGGAAATGATCCCTCCAGCATCGCCTTGGCCACTTATTTACATTTATTTATAGTCCCATTTTAGCAAGGCTTGGAGGGGTACCAGCTTCTCCTTGAAACCCTTTGTGCACTTGAACTCAACATGTCTTAATACAGTGCTGTCTTCTCTTTTCCATCATCAGTTAAAGAGATGCAAAGATGTCCCAATATGCATATTCTGGCCTAGCTTAACTATTCTTTGCCAGTTTAAGCCCAGCAACCCCAGTTTAAACCAGAAGGTACAATATCCCCTTTTGTACCACTATATCAGCACAACAAAAAAAAACAGAATAGGCTTTCTTATGCCTTTCCAAGATGGAAGACAAGAGTATCGGAACCAGAGCGCCCAAGCAACACAAATGTTATCCAAGAACATGTAGTAGCTGTCCAGGCCTACTACAAACCCTGCTGGTGTTTATCCCTTTTCATCCCAGATAAGGGGAAAGTTACACCAGGGCCACCTTGTACTCTACTGTGTTGGCCTTCTTGCATGTCGCCACTCTATTCCATGCTTCCAGAACCATCCACACTTGGAGTGTGCCTACAGGGGAACGGACACAGTCCACTTCCACAGCAAAGCAGGCTCCTTGCTCAGATGCAGTCACAGCATCCTGGGGATGTCCACAAGTAAAGGGGGTGCCATGCTGCCAGTGCCTTGTAAGCTCACCTCTATTAACCGCACATTAACTTCCCAATGCTGAGAAGCTCTTCGTTATCCATCTTCCTCCTCTTCTTCCAACTGCCTCCTAAAAAGCACTTCGTTGAAAAGAGGTAGTAACCCATAACTTACTGCACCGGGTAAATGCAGAAAGCAGACGGGCTGTTGCCACTCTACAGTTTATCAAAGAGAGATGAGGCAGAGAAGTAACCAAGTTCATGTGGCTGAGCTGAGAATAGCCAGAGGCAGAAATGCTCAAAACCAGGACAAATATTAACACGTGTGTCAATCCACTTAAGAACATATCCTGTTTTCCACTTGCTTAATCTCTTTTTGTTGGTGGTCAACCAGCGTCAATCATACCTGAATTAGGTGGCTTTTTGCATTAACTTCTAAAGAAACAATCCCTACATTTTGATAATCTCCCCCAACAAGAGATGAGGACACTCTGACTTTAGGAGGTGATGGAAGTGGCACTATCTAAAGATGGGTCCAAGCATGAAAACCAGCCCATAACCCACTGGATCACAAACGGAACTGCAAAACCCAAAACACTCCCCAGGACCGACTTCTGGCTCTTTGGAGGAATCAGCCAGGCAGGACAGAGGAAGGCAAGTGAATACAAGGGACTGCACATCACTTTGCATCCAATTTTTGCACCAAATATGAAATTATGGCAAATGCAAATCATGATACTTAGTTCTATGGCACACATTGACATTGATGGAATTGTACCATGTGGCATCCAGATCTTCAAACACATTCCTTTTCATGGAAAACTGAAAATGTTGCTAATCGAGACAAGGAAGCACCTACTGGCAGACAAACACTTGGTACAAACAGCTCTTTGATGTTTATATAATGTATTCCTTCAAGAATAAGCAAGTTCGTTCTTCCATTAAGAGTAACACTTTGAACTTAAAATAGTTCCTTTCATCAGAAGACTGTGTAATATTTTACAAACATAGTGAAGTATTATTAGTGTAATTTTGTATAAGGAAAAACTGAGGCCAAGAGAGATTAAGGAAGTCACTTGAATTTGTCTCAGACAGCTAAGAATACAACTCATTTATCCTGATTCCAAAACTGTGTTTCAAACTACCAGGCTGTGCTGTTATCAAAGAAAAATTCAAGCCAAAATGCACTACTGTCTTACAAAGTTCTTTGCAGAGGTCTGAAGAAAAATGGGTCTAGGCACAAAAGCCAAATGTACAGGATCCTGAATCATCTGATCAAACTCATAAGATGGTGAATGCTTCCCATTTTTTTTTCTCCCCTTTTTAAAACTTCCTACAGGTAAGATCCATTCTTCACCTCTGTGCCAGAAGGAATTTTGCCTGTGGATATGATTAATGTGCCTTTCTTTAAGGAACAGAGACACAACGTGCAATGAAGGCTATTAAAGGGCTGTGATACTTTAGAGGTATGTATTGCATTCACCTGTAAAAGAATCAGAGAAGCAGAATTGCTCAGGTGATGAGCACAGCTGATCCTGGAGAAAGAAATGGATCCAAATCTCAGATTGTTCTTCTTTCAGCTCTGATAGAGGATGCAGATGTTCTCTTTTCTATTAAATTTTAAAGAAAATTAATCCTGAGTACTTGTTACAAAGAGTGAAGGAGGGACAGTGAACAAGAATCACAGAATAGTTAGGGCTGGAAAAGGAAACCCTTCCTAAAGCAGGTCAGTTGTTACTCCTTTAAATCCCTTCCACTCATGCAAAACTGCTATTTCAGTGCCCCAGGTCACAGAACAAAATCCTGGGGGTTTGAGAGGGTTGGGACACATGGAAGGAGGCAGGGACAAGGAAGGTGGCAAAATGAAGATGCAAGCAAAGATAAGTGCAAGCAAATCACATGCTTTATACTGTATGAGATCAGCTCTGAATACAGCTTTACTCTTCTGAAACTTCAATCAGCAGAACTTAAGCATCAGGTTAAGGTCACTACAATTACAAAGATATAAAAGGTTATGGTCCACTCCTATGGAAAAAAACCTTCTATTTTACTCCTCACTCACCTTCCCTATCCTTTTTTAATACCAACTGCATTAAACCCAGAATATTTTATAAGTACTTTTAAAGTTAATGTCTCCTATATTTTCTTTTCTTTGCATGATTAGGTTTAAGATAACCATGGTATTTCTGAGCTGAAGCACAGCCTGCAGTCCAGAGTCAACTATGGGTATTAGAGCACCTCTGTATTCTTGCTGAAAGGATCCTATAGAGTTCTACTCTAAATATGATGTCTCTCACAGATCTCTTAGGTTGTACTGGCATATTTCAGTCAAGGAAAACGTGGTAACCAGGTAAAGACCACATTAGATAGAACTGCGATTTTCATTGATAACTTTGCTGCTTTTCAAAGGAGGGCAAAGAAAAAGAAGGAATCAGCAGCATGAATTCTAATTGTTTGTAATTCAGGATATTTCCCAGCTGCTCCTATTTTCCCCTGTCTACATTCCTTAGAGAGAATGCATGAAGGCTGCAGCAGCAAACTCCTTTATCTCCCTGGCCAAAACTCTTAGGAAGAAAATCCCATCTACTTTAGCCTATAAATAAATTAATTCCTTGATTCAAATAAAAACATCATAAAGTGAAGGGGAAAAACACCCATCAACCCATGAACAAACCCCAAACCCAGAAAATGTCACCTTCTTTTCACAACAGCCTCTACCCCACTTGTTTCAGTCCAGTTCGTTGTTATTCACACCCATCCTTTTTCTATAAATATTTGTCTTGCATTTGTCAAGACTTATAGTTAAAAAATGAAATTCTATTTGGGGTTTTACAGTACAGGAGGCTATTATATATACATTATCCTTATGTGCATGATTGGGGAGAATAGATGATTTGTGAAGTTATCTATTATGGGGAATAATCAAGATTAATGAGCCCTATGGCACTTGCTGAATGCCTCCAGAGATTTATTACTCAGGTTGTTCGTTTTTCTTGTTATGTTGGTGCTGTCAAGAGTCCTATAACAAATGCAAACACAGACGTGTATTAATTGCAAATGTGGAGCAAGGCTACTGTGATGCTGCTGAATACTTACAACTCTTCTGCTTGTACAGCATCTTCCCTGGCTGAGATTTCTTACTGCCATGTTTCTGATGAACTTTCTGGTTTGGTATTTTATAATGTAATTTTTTTTTAAGTGCCTAAAAGGGAGAAGATGGAAGGGGATTAAAGAGGAAAGGGAATTCTGCTTCCATCTTACCCTTAGTAATACAAGCTCTGGGCAGAAATGAGGGACAGAGCCCTGGACTTTTCTTGAAAGAGTGTGCAGCCAATTCTGGAAGACCTGATTGTATCACAGAATCATAGACACACTGAATGGTTTGGGTTGGAAAGGACCTTAAGATCACCTACTTCCAACCCCCTACCACGGGGTACTATGTGGGTACCTTTCAAAACAAGACTTTAAAACTCCAGTAATGGCGGCACAAAATAACTTTCTTAAGAAACACATGAGCTCTGTTTTACTTCCAAACCTATCTAAAGATGCCATTGTAACATGCATCTGCCAAGATGCTAAAGCTGCTTCCAATGGCTGACATTCCTGCTTTTCCGGGATGTCAGCTGCCAGAAAACTCCACAGTACCAACAGGAGGATCACTGTGACCTCTGAGCCTTTTAAGTTATATACTAAAAGCTCACTGTGTTCTGGGAAGTTTAGGTACCTGCACTTCCCCGACTGTAAAAATGTTCAAGGAGAGCTCCATGTTTAAGCAACCTTTTTCCTGGATTGTGTCTCTTCATCAATGCCATTGTGCTGACTATTGATCAGAAGTTGCTTAATCCTGAATGGACAAAATCAAAATATTCCAAAAATCAAAAAAAAAAAGCCCATTTAAAAACATACAATAAAAAAGGGAAGGATCAATGTTACCTCAAATAGTCCCTGCACTGAACTGAAGTTCAAGCAATGCAACACTGACCTAGATCCATGACAAAGTAGTTCACGAATGCTAATGAAATAACAGCATGTGTATCCCAGTGTCACAACATCTGTAGCTCTACTCTTGGAGGAAGCAGTCGCTCTGCCAGTTTTCTTCGTGATTAACACTGATGTGGACAGAGACCTTAAACCTTCCAACCTCCTCACATGGGATCTGCAGAAGGGCCAGTTCCCAGCTGCAGGCATCCGCAGGTCTCCTGTGCTCTCTGGCATTGAGTTCAGATCAGAAGGTGTAGAGTTTTTCATGTTTACACATTCATACACAAAAACACATTTCTTCCTCCCAGGCAGATGTTTTTCTGATTCACCCTGCTGGCATAAACACAGACTGTGTGGGATGATGCTTAATAGCGCAGCACTATTAATGTACAGGAGGGTATCATAATGAACAGCAGTATCATGAAAATATATCTAGCTCCTCTCTCTCAAAATAGCACAGTACAAGAGGACCTGGAAGGACACACCAAATTCTCCCCTGGTGGAAAAGAAGTTCAACAAAAGCTATTTAAGACAAACATGTAGGTGTAACTTCAGGTTTGGAAGTAAGAAGGCTCCAGGGAGACCTTAAAGCAGCTTCAAGTACCTAAAAAGGCTGACAAGAAATCTGGAGAGGGACTTTTTACAAGGGCATGTAGGGATAAAACAAGGAGGGATGGCTCTAAACTGATAGAGGGGAGATTTAGATTAGATATAAGGAACAAGTTCTTTACTATGAGGGTGCTGAGGCGCTGGCACAGGGTGCCCAGAGAAGCTGTGGCTGCCCCATCCCTGGCAGT
>JANHGB010055804.1:0-32203 GCA_026283785.1 Coracopsis vasa
AGAATGGCAGCCATGAATTGCAGCTCCATTTTTGGTTTTGTTCATGTCTTATACATAAAATTCCTTACAGAAAATGTTAAAAAAAAAATGCAGCCCAATAAACCAAGAGAAAAAGCAGATAGTGCATTAAATAGGTGTTCTATTAAAGTAGAGTAAGATGATAATATAGGGAATGGATTATAATATAGGGAAAATGTTTCATTCTGATAATCTAACTAGTGGGTCATTGATTTATACATTTTCTATGCTTCCTAATGGTTTGTTTTGCATTCCTGAATTTTTGTGTTATTTAAAGGATAGTGATAGCAACCATAATTAATCGATGTTTTTATTGTGAATTCTAGTTTGCTGCTAGTCATATTATACTACCTGTTCATATATGATAGCTCTTAATTCTTACACTTTGTTAAGGCAAAGTAAATGGAAGAGTTTTTAAATCCAATTCAAAAATATATATACAATAAGAACCAAAGCAATTTATGATTGACACAGCACACCAAAAGTGGTACTATATATCTGCTGGTTTTCCTGAAAATATATATCTCATTGAGAGAAATGAAAAGCCAGACGAATTGCACAGTTCAACAATTTCCTATGATACAGACAAGTGCAATCAAACTGGAAACATCAGTATTAAATAATTAAAATAGTAATTAAAATAATGAGACACTGTAATGATCATCTGAGTAAGAACTATGATTTAAATTTTTAGAAGTCATTTTTTTCTTTAAGTGATTTTAATGTACATCAGTAGCAGCAACCGAGTTATTTTCCTCATGCATACAAAAGTGATTTAACTGAATCTTCAGTGAGGCTGCACAGGATATAAACAATTTCATGTCTAATTTCTTTTGACCTCTCAGTTGAAATGGTTGCTGATGCTGAAAATTGTTGATAATTCTAGCTTTAAGGAAATATTTTATACTAGGAAAATATATAAAATGCGTGCCTGCATTACACTCTGGATTTAGTGTAAAGATACTTCATCTAGTTTGAAACTAACTAGTTATAATAAGTTCACAATTCTTTTCACAGATATTTGGAGTTTAAAGACAAACTTGGGCTTGCATCCTACCTAAACTGCTGCTCTTGTGAGACAAAATGCCAATACTATTTATTTTTCTTCCTTTTATATATATATATATGTTTGCTAATTCATTTCTAACAGTAGTATAATTAATATACAAATCTGATGAGAAAAAAAGGGGTTCATATCAAAAGAAATACTATGACTACTGCTTTGAGGACTACTGATTTCAACATGAGCAGTGACAAAAAGACACCCATTTTTTTATGCTGCTTGATGAATATTGCTGTTAAAGATTTGAACAGAGAATGATAATGAATTTAAAACACTTATAACCAACACAACTGCTCAAAGGCACTATAAAGAACATGGATATGAACTACAAGGAAAACTAAGTACATACATGAATGAACATGAATGGTTTAGCCAACTATTCATCAGTGTGACAGAATAATCTTTAAGCTACATGCTATAAGCTATTTACTTTTATTTTCATTGAAACTAAAAACTGTTCTGTAAGCTTATATAGCCTTGGTATCAACTCTATCTTATTTCAAGAACATCCAATGGTTGCTGTGCTAAGAATAATAAACTGTGTAAATACAATCCATTACAGACAGTATTTTAAGAAAATGAAAAGCTTAAGTAAAAGCCTACAGCCTATACCAATCAAATTTAATTTGCCTCTTCAATTCAAAACTTCAGAGAATTCCTGGTTAGAACAGAATGATTATAGAATTTTATCCATAAAGAATAATTATTAAACTAATATGAGGGTGAAATCTGCTAACTCAAATATTTTAGACAAGCAATATATTAACCATTGCAATTTCACCAATGGTAGATACTGTGTATTGCAGTGAAAGTCTCATAATTGCACTTACTAAAAATAAAAACATAGCTGCATTCTAACAGAGCAAGTACTGAAGTTTCCATACAATGTAATGTATGGAAATGTATTCCTATTTCCAGGAATATAATAGAGGTTTCTGTGTTCAGGAAATGGTATTAGGTAGTTGGGACTTTTTCAGTTTGAACTTAGACCACTTAACAGTGTTCACCTGGCTTTACATTTCACTTCATTATTCTACAACTTTAAAAAAATATCTACTTTCTGTGTCTGTATCAAAAAAAAAAGTTACCAAAATAAAAATTTCTTCAGAGATTCTGCTTCCTAGATAATACAGTGATACACACAGTTACATATAAATATATATATTAGCACACATACATCACATAGGCACACACGCATAGAGAATATACTCATGAAAACACCACCCGGGAGAGCAAACATAGCTGCATGTACCCATAAGAGTTCTGATCCTAGAGAAGCTTCAGCTTCCAAATTTATCAGCAGTAGGAACACTTGTTGGAAAAATGCCTTTAGCACAATTACACCATTTATTCTAAAAAAAAGTTTCTAAATGGTATTATTTATTGTAAATTACCACTGCAGGTCTGTCAAACTCCCCAGTGGGCTTTTCATTTGCCTGCACTACTACGCTGCTGCTTTCTCACGCTGCTTTCAGGACTTGAACTGTATCAGCTCAGCTTCCAGCATCTTAAAGCACCTTGCTTACTTTTCCAATGATTAAAATACTATAATCATATCAGTGTGGCTTAAATTTAGATTCTCTTTAAGATGATAAAAGCATACACTCTATTTACACCAAATGTGAAAGAGGTCGACTGGAGGCACAGCTCAGAGACTTGCAGCCCCCTATTATCACAGCCAGCTGGACTTTTGCGTGAGCACCAGAGATGCAGGAAGTTCACAGCTCCTGGCATTATCAGTTACCTATAGGTAATTTCTCCACAGCTGAGCTTTTCTGTGATGGATACAGAAGCCAAAAGAAAGCAAGAGCCAAATCAAATTCATATTGTTAGATTTGAAAAAGTAAAACAATGGGATGCGTGGAAACTTATTTACAAAAAAAATGGCAGTTTTGATTAAAATACTTGCATGAAATTTCACATGTGACTCTGCATGACAGGAAGCACATCTGTGTTCAGTAAACAAGAGGCTAACAAACTCTATACTTAGGAAATATTCTGGAAATGCAAATTCCTCATGCAAACGTTATCTGTATTACTCAAAATAATTATGTTAATTTGGGATACTTAAACAGAGAAACATTTCTTACTTCATATAAAAGAAAGAATGGACGCAGGCCTTACCTGGACACTGGATAAAAGACCACTCATAGTTTTTCTCTTTTGGACAGAGACTAGCATCAAGCATCATTTCATTAGAGTGCATGCCAACAGCCTTCATTGGGCCTCGTGATGATCCTTCCAAACATTGCCCTTTTCCAGTGTTACTGGGATCGTTACACCATCCACACCCAGGCTGTTCCAAACACTGTCCACACGTCCTCAGTCCAGAGCAGTTTTGAGCTGTATTACATGGAATATAATATTAATGCAAGAGGAGGTTTTAGTTTGTTGCTTTTTTTCTAAGTGAGATGCTAGGATTTTACAAGCCCAGTTTTACATTTCTATTTCCTTCTGCATATTAAAAATTTCAGTAACAGTAGTAAGAGTATCTGCATTTTCTTTAAAAGTTGTACTTCTTCAAAGATCATAAAGTGCACCACAATGTAACAACAAAGATCTCAAATCAACAACAATGAGGCAGAACAATATTACATATCTTCATTACATCCCATGATAAAATATATATTATGTGCTTAGTATTATTATATATCATGGTATGCATATATTACTAATTTCCCCAATGTAAGCAACCCATCCCATAGGAAAACTATAAATCTAGGCAAGGTCAATAATACAAATAAGAGTGATAATAATAATAAAAAAATTGTGATAGTTCATAGAATCACAGACTGGTTTGGGTCGGAAAGGACCTTAAGATCATCAAGTTCCAACTCCTGCCATGGGCAGGGATGCCTCACACTAGACCATGTCACCCAAGGCTGTGCCCAGCCTGGCCTTGAACACTGACAGGGATGGAGCATTTACCACTTCCTTAGGCAACCTGTGCCTCACCACCCTCACAGTCAAGAACTTCTTCCTTATATCTAATCTGAACTTCCCCCGTTTCAGTTTAAACCCATAATTCAAACTAAAATTTTTTGGTGGCACAAAGTATCCAGGGATCACACCTGAGTATTCATCTACAAATACAACCCAATTTTCTTACACAGAACTTCTGAAATGAGCTAACATAGCACACAACTTCCCAAAACTTACGGATCTTAAGCTACAAGTCATAACTCCATCCCATTTAATTGAACTATATCTTCAGAGTCTCATCTGTTAGGAGTAAATCAGCATTTTCATTTGCATACTAAAAATCAAGTCTCCCCCTTGATCTTTTATATTCCACTATGTTTAAATTATTTAATTTCTCATGAAATGGTCTGCCTCATATTTTAAGCCTGTTTAGAATCAAATATTATGCTGAAGTTACTGCTCTTTCTTATTAACAAAAAATTAACAATTTAGTATCTTCAGGAACACCACTGGCATTCACAAGTTCATTTGAGCTCTTTCTGCTACATCTTTTCAAATTAATGCTGTAATACTGAACCAAACTAACATCAGAATCATTTGAACATCGATCACTGTGGGTCCCTGTCTCTTGTCACATTACGTTTGTGAACACTTAAAAACATAAATTCTAAAAGCATACACAAGCTTCAGGAAGATTCTGCCAGGAAGAAAAAGAAAGTAGTTTAAAGATATGTGGGGTTTTCTTTGGAGGACACCCAAATTGCTTCTTCTACATGAGTGTAACCTCTCAATGTGGCTCAGCTGTAGCCAGGACACTATATGCAACTAATGATCTCAGCTACTTGGACCACTCAACTCCATAAAGGCAATACCTGAATCCATGTTGTAAAAGGTATACTAAGCAGAACAATTTTGCTTCCAATTAAATCACCTGACAGCAGAATAAAGGCAGCTACTGAGACTTCAACAATTATTAGAATTGTTTAAAATTTATGAAAGTTATCACAGAAAAAAAATACTCCAGCAGTTTAAAGATATAGGCAGATATCAAGAAAACAGGCAGTTAAGAACCTGAACGTGATCTCAAAAGGACTTCAACAGTGCAGAAAGCTGGAGCATGAGCTCTTGTATCATTAGACTTGGAAGAATTCAAATAGATGGAAATTTTTCAAGTTTCCCAAATATGGAAAAAAAGGAATGGAAGTATCTCAACTGTTCTTGGAAATCAACATCAATCATGTGGAAGATCAGTTTTACACCAGGCCTCATCAGATCCAAAGCTGAATGGTACAAATTTTCTGGTTTGAATACACTAGAGGATCAACAGGAAAATAAAGACTGCCATTCTGTACTGACTGGCTTGCCCTTTCAGAGATGCACTGTAAACGATCCAAACAGTTCTCATGCTGTTATTCATGAAGCTAGGAGAAAACAGTTCTGAAGTATCAACTGCACCGTCTTCATAGAAGAGAAAACAGAACCAAAAGTGAAAATCCTCAGATAATCTCTGTAGTGGCATTCAGCTGAAACACTGAGGAGAGCAGAGAAGTTATTGTTTATGGAAAAAGGGAATATTCAAGCAGAAATTTCTTTCCTGCTTTGATATTCTAGAGGTGGTCCAAGATTGCTCAACTGTCAGCTATTCAATCAAAAGCCATAATGGATGGAAGGATGTGGGGAAAGAGTGGAATGCAACTTTTTGGCAAGCAGGTATTAAAATGACAAAATGTCACCAATAAAACAGCATTCTTCATTTTAATGCCAAGTTGTGAAAATGAATGTGAAGTTCTCAGCTGTTATATTTTTTCTTTGAAATCATACATGCTTGTGTGATTTTTTTTTTCATTCGGAGTAAAACATCCAAAACCTCATTAATCAGTCAAAATAACAATAAAATTAAAACAGTTGCTTTTTAAAGGTATAGTTACTTTCCATTCTTCAAGTAAGTAGAAACACTACCACTTCATAAGACAATCCACTTAATACTTCATTACCTCAGCAGCAATAATGTTGTATCTATTTACAAAAGTTTTCAAGTCATTCAGAGTGAAACAACGTCTGAACTATCTTGCATTTGGACAATCATTTTCTTGCTTAAATGCAAAATACCTAAAACTTTAAAACTCTGGAAAGAAACAAACCTGCTTATGGACACACAATTGTGGGTTTATGTTTGTTTTGCTTTAAGTCGCTGAATAGAAAACAAGTTTTCATACAAAACTGCCTTTATATAATGATAAACTAGTACACAGCAAATCCTGTTTGCCTCATTTAATATAAACTTTTACAGACAATTATATTAAGAACAATTTCTTGTGTTCTGCAAACAAACTCAATCTGCATGATGTGCAAACAACAACATGATTAAAAGTTCAGGCTGACATAATACATGCTATTTAAAAAGCTAAGCATGGTGCACATGCGTTCTGTCAATATTATCTCCAACGTTTCAATCTACTTATGTTGCACCACAACACACTATCATTATTTTAGAATCTGCAAAATTGAGTCCTTACAGGAGTGAAAAAAAGGTTTATGGAACTGTTGAGAGAAACATTTACATAATTATGATCTTATTATCCTAAATATATGGGACAAGTAATTAACTGCTCCTATTATTTCTTTATTCTTATGCCAAACATGGGCTGATTGCTGGGTTTAGAGGACATAAGGACCCAAGGAACATGTAAACCCTACTTTTAGTCCACACCTGGACTCTAGAATCTGTATTAACACCAGAAATTTACTAACTAAGCATAAAAGTTTAGCAGAACAAATCAACATTGTACTGGTTCATTATATTCTACAATTACTAGGGATAAAGAAGGAATCTATTAATTAAGAAGAATACAGGGACTTGGCCAGTTTTACCTGAAAGAAAATTTTCCTATGCTTTAGGTTCCTTTAACTCAGATATATGTAGGGGGTTGGTACATATAGCCATTCTTTTCTCCTAAAACATTATATATGGTTCCTATTACAAACAAGGCAGGACCTTACTTTACTTAATATTTTCCTGAGGCTTAGGTGAAAGCACCTAAGCACTACCTTTTGTAGTTTTTTGTATTTGTATAATCTATTAAATAGTATCATGATGTTATTATTAGGACCCTGCAGCAAGTTGCTTCTTATTGTCAACATCATCCATCCTGCCACAATGTATCCAGAAATGTTCCAAAGATGTTGATATCAAGAAAGGGAAAGGAAGTTGGAAGTAACTAGAAAAACACTCTCGCAAAGAAGAGCAACAATGAGAGTTCAACATTACACTTCAGAAGCCCTATATATTAAGATTGGGTCCCACTGGACAGGTAGAAAATACCTGAGTCACATCTTGAAGGATGGTAAAAATACTAAGAACCAGTCTTCTGTAGGAAGGTGATTGAGGAATTACTCTAAATAAACCATGACTGAGACAAAAATCAAAGGCACCAGGCAGCTTGCTCCAGCATCTACCTGAATTATGGCACTGATACACATTGGAACTGAATGCTGCTGAACTTAACAGGTCCAGTCATTACAGACTTGGAAACAAGTAGCTCCAGCTGAATGGTACACTGAAAGCTACAATGAGTAGGTTTCTTACTCTCCTAGAGAAGCATAGTATCAATTTCTGATGAAATATGCTTCCAAAGGGGACACCTGGGAAGTACCTTTACTGCTTGACAAAATAAGAAATCACTTGTATTTTATCTCAAAAGGATGAAATGAGCAACTTTGAAGATTAATACAGCCTGACCCAGTCTGATCACACAGGACGAGTTTCCTGCACATCTTTATGGGCCTGTTGGCCTAATAGAATTCCTTCTATTTCCACAAACGATAAATAATCTGCAAGGGTTAATAATCAGCATTGGCAAGTGAGAAGAATCTAAGGAAGACCAAAACCATTTGGTTTACATCTGTGTTACAATATTCTCAAGGCTACTACTATCATGACTGTAACATTATTTTCATCTGTGCATGATAGGAAAATGTACTATTTTAAATCTGACAAAATTATGCAGATTCTTAAAAACACATTTGTCTTGCCTTATTAAATAAATAAATCTCCTTATTTTAATAACTTAATGTTGTGTAAGTCTGTGTGTATTGAAAACATTGTATTGTTGTGTATTGAAAACAATAAGCACTTTTTGCTGTTTCAGAAGACTAAATATGTTTCATCAGAAAAGAACTGCCAGTATTTTACCTGTATCTAGAAAACACATACAGAGTATTGGCTGCTCACATTAGTAGCTATATAAAGTCATTCATTTGAAATTATTTTTATCTTTAGTCAATGTGCTGAATCCTACTCATAGATGCACTTTTGAGTGGCAACAAATATAGCAGTATATTTAATAGGATCACTGTTCATTAAGATACTCACGGGAGCATGTGGCAGTTTGCCATTCTAGACACTGTCCATATGGGAAGGAGATTATATAGGCGTTTGAGTCAACACATCGCTTCGTACTGCTACACCACATACATTCCATACCATTACTCGTGCAGTTAGAACACGTTGTTCGCAAGGAGCATGGCTTTTTGCAGGGTCTGGCATTCTGGTTGGGACTGACTGGAAAAGAATCAGATTTATAATTTTGAATACAGATTCAATCTCCTTTAATGACATCTTCCATTAGAACAACTCTTGTTGAAGTGAAAGTGGTTGTGTCCTTAAATAGCCATAAATATTTTCACCCAAAGTTATGTTACAATATATAAATATAATAAAGTTTTATAAAAATTATTAATTAATATTCAGCATGAGTCACACTGTAGCTCTAAGAGTCCATTTGAAACATTCCACAGCAATTTTATCTATATACTTCCATAATTTAATATTCATTGCCTGGTAATGTCAGCTTAGTTGCTTACTTGCACATACATGACATAAAATATATCTCAAACTCCTATAACAAGTCACAGTAGAGTTCTGGATCTATCAATCATTCTCATTAGTTCAACAGTGTATAAGCAAAAAATATTCTACTTAGGACTGACTTATCCCCTAAAATTTTTCTATACAGCGTACATATGAAAGTAACTAGAATCCAAAGGGAAAGTAATAAAAGGAACATTGTTCAATGCAGAACAGATTTATTTTGGAGGGGTTTTCTTTCAGTTGTTAAGGGTTTTTCAGGTTCAGAGATTTCTCTTTGTTTTTCTCTATTAGAGACCACATTCTGACTCAGTTAATGGTGTATGTCATCTCAGAAATTCATAACACACAAGAAGAGCTTGTATGCCCTAACTCCTGATTTCTGCTTTGATTTAAAATAAAGCTGTTAAGTGTACAAGAAGAGCATAGTAATTCTTAGGTAGGAATGCAAAAGTATACATAGCACTATATTTCCCATGCAGAAAAGCCTTGTGAAACATTGGGATCAAGCCCTCCTATATATTAACATGGGTTTATATATTATTGATTCATATTCAATACCAGCCAAGTTCTCAAACCAGTCTTCATCTGCTGATATATTAAGAACACTGAAAGATTAAATTTTTAGGAAATACAGATGGCAGTAGCAATAAACGTGCGATATACACTTTGCAATGACATCACTACTTGGAACTGCTTCAAAGAGAATAAAGAATTGCTAAGATCACTTTTGTTATGCAGGTTAACAACTTGGACAATTTCACAGCAACACCATCAGATTGATAGGCAGTGTTCCCAACACACCAACAATGCAGCCATTTTCCAGTTTTGCACTGACAACACCCAAAACAAATCTGAAGGGGAAATTTAAAGAGCTTCATGTGCTCAGCCCCACAGCTATGAAGAGAAACACAGGACAATCAGAGCATGAAAACGCTAACTTGAACTGTCAAGTGACTATAGTCATCTATACTGTCAAGTTGCCATAGTCATCTTCATACACAAATAAAAAACAAGGATTTTGGTTTGTCAGCCTTTCAGACCACTAAAATGTTGAATAATGTTTTCTTTCCAAACCTCACTGAACATAAGCCTTGTTGAGCACATTCACTTTCATGCTACAATCACTCAATCACTGTTGTCACTGACTACTACTGATTTAGAGGCAACTTATAAGACTTCTGGTGTAATACAAACTAAGCCATTCACAAATAAATATTTCCTGCTTTAGGAATATTGTTTCCTATATTAAAGCTCTAGATTAAAATATATATATATTTTGTAATTATTTAATCTAAATTGTCAAAAAATCTTAGCCAAATGAAAATCCAAACAAGCTTGCTAATCATGACAGTAACTGTAACTGAGTATAAGAGATGGCTTACCGACAGGTTTTTCACACACAAGACCATCTGCCATTGCAGTGCATGGATTTGCTTTCAGCCCTGCCACCTCTGCTCTTTCGAGATACGCACAGAAGCCAGAATCATTTGGCTCTCCAGGAAGCCACTGCAGAGTTGTATTGGTAAAAGGAGACATGTCATCCCATCCCCAGTAGGAGATATTGATCTTGCGCAAACCTACCCAAGGTGATATTTTCTATCAATCAGAACGAAAGAAAAAAGAAGAGAGATAATTAGTTCAATAACTTCTTGTTGTGTCATTGTTGTTAAAACATTTCAAAGTATAGCTCAGCAGCAACAACTTCACATTTTGAGAGAATTCACCATATTATTTTCTCACTTTGTCATTTAATCATTGTCCATAGTTCTTAATTGTTCTAGCTTGCTGAAATGTACCCCCTCAAAACAATAAAAACCCCTACCCACCATATGCTTCTGTTCTACCCAAAATCTCTGTCTGTACTGTTCAAAGTCAATTCTGATTACTATTATTCGACACAGAGTCAGAAAACAGTCCAACTGGTCACAATAAAACTCTTGGGGGCTTTTTTCCCCAGCAGCTGCTATACTGTTTACTAAATTCTAGGCCAATGTAGATAATAAATACACAGAACAACAATTCACTGACATCAAAGTTCAGGAAAAAAAAGGATAAATAATCCATCCTCTAAAATCTGTATTGCTGATACTGATCAACATCTTTAGGGAATTCAAAGAGAGATGCAAGTAGCACATTCACAACTCCAATGCCATTCAATGCATACTGAAAACACTTTAATTATTGATTTCTAAGCCATTAAGAAAACTAGCCTAAAAACCATAAAAAGCATTAATTCTTAAAAAATATTTAGGATGTGTTTGTAAAATAACATCAAAAATTCTACTAATTTTTATAATTTCCGCTTTATACAATTACCAAGAGAAAAAGCAGATTTTGAGGAATAAAGGCCTTTGCCTGTTTCTGGATAAATCAACATTTCTTGCTCCCATCATTGTAAAAATCCCAAGATACTGAAAGCAAACACTTATCCTCATGTATTCTCTATGCTGTCAGTGTTAATTAACCCCATTTTAACAATGAACAGAGACAGACTATAGCTGTGACATGTATGTGGTGTTAGGTGAATACTAGAGTACAAGCAACCCAGCCATCTGCATTTGGGCAAAGGACAGATGTTACCGGTAAAAATGTTGATCTGATCATAAATAAAGTTCTTGACTGATTTAATTTACACACCAAGGTAAGTAAAACATTATAATGTACCTAAAGGGAACCCAATGTATTTCAAGTTCTGTGTGGAATTTCACAAGTGAACCAAGAGTCACTGCCATCATCTGAGAGATCTCTCCTCTTCGACCTCACATCTTACTTCTCCCATTCAGGTGTAATCCACAACTGAAAGATCTTTCAAAGCTCTTTCTTACACCTTTAGCTCTTTCTTACAATCAGAGCATTCGTCTTTTTCCCCTGCCTCACTAGACCAAACTGAAATATAAAGGATTATTACTTTTGCTTCAGAAATAGCAGTGGTAATACTTTACCTACCTACAGAAGTGTTTTTAATCAGTATTCCTGACATTCCTAAATCGTATTCCCTACGCTCTCTCCTTCTTCTGTCCTATCAGTCGGCAGCATGATCAAACAGAAATTGCTACTGCAACTAAGAGACTTACGGATGCAAGAAAAACTTAAACCAGAAAATTAATAAGTCCCATTCCATAAGCAGTGATGCATTCTCAGAGACTTGGATAGCAACAAGAACATCCAGCAGAAGTGCCACTGCCCACTTTCGCATCTTGCTTCTCTATTTACAAGTTCATTGCTACCCCAGGTGATGAACTTTCCAGGTGTCTGTGAGAGCACTCACATCTTGGATACTAGATAGAACATGATTCAAGTAGTGAAAGTGGAACTTGGGCATCTGGAAAGTGGTAGGTAACACATCTGTTGTATTATTTGTTATTTAGTTGCCTAGACTGCTGTATATGTACGTGGTCTGCATGCATCAGAAAACCTTAGATATTTATGCATGTCTCTAGACATCTCTCTGTAGAATGCTAAACATGCACACCAGGCACATATAAAATATGCCAGGGGCTTAGGCAGGATAAATTGCTGACAAATACAGACCTAAACAAACCCTAAAGGCCTGCTTTGGGGCTGAGGAATTCTAGCCAAGAGAACCTTCAACATATTACTGTTTCAACTGCACTACCAAATAATTCTCAGCATCAGTATACAGAAAGCAGAGATCCTATTCCAGCTATGATGAAAAGTATGTCAGGCCAATAGTAAAAACTGACAGTGCAGCAGTGACATTTGGAAAGAAACTCTTCTATTTGAGTAGGAGAGTGTCTCAGAACCCCTTTAATGATGACAAAGTCCCTGGTAGGATGAAAGCCAGAACAGCCTTAGGAGATAAAAGCAGCACCCCTGAAATGAAAGACTGTTGTCAAAAGCAACACATACTGGAGTCATCGTCTTCCTTACTAGCTGCAATATCTGGACAACTTATGGGTATGTCACATTCCAGATGTACCATCTTTGGCTCTTTGGTAGTATAAGACATCAGACCTGAACACTGATTAGCATGCCATCAAATACACACTATCAAAGCTATTGCCTTGCAGCCTCACTTAAGCTGCTCTGGGCATGTTGTTGGGATGTTCGAAACAGATTATCCAAAACATTTTTTAATCATTTGATTAAAATACAGTAAATAGCTGAGAAGTAGGCCACCAAAATGCTCAAAGGTCTTGCTTAAAGCACATACTCGATTTTGTGGCGTTGGTTCCATGATGTGCTAAACTGAAGACTACTGGCAATAGCAGATGGCATGTTGATATCACTAAAGCTTATCAGCAAAAGTGAATGCTACTGCACTGCATGAAAGCCAACAAGAAAAAACAAATAGTGAATAGAGAATTCAGGAAGGTCCAACTGTGACACCTAGAGCCACCAGTGTGCTGTGACTACCCAACTAATTTCTTCACAAAAAAAACCCATAGATCTAGTCCTCATCTCTCAAACCGAAGAAAGGTTCAATCATAATAGCTGGGAGTCTCAAAGTACTTGAAGCAACTGAGGGACTTCAAAGGTGCCGAATGAGAATGTCAATCCAGTTTCTTCTTCAGGCTTAAAAATAATGAGAGTTGAACACCCTTCACTTGAACTCTGTGGTTGTTTCATTTAATGCAAAATGAATGTAGGAAACGGATTCCTTTACTTTGAATATCTTGCCAAAGATAGTTCTGAAGAGGATCAGACAGGAAGAAAACCAGCCTGCCTGTTCACTGTACCCAGAACTCACTGATGTAAGAGTCTAGTTTCCATGCCTCTTCAAAACCAGTTATCAAGGCAGGTGGGTGAAAAACACAGTACAAATCTACTCTTCATCTCAGGAAGAAAAAAAAAGCAAACTTGCTGACAAGCCCCAAATATGTCTATTCTTTTCTGCTCAAGAATAGCAGCTTCTTTATTGGAAGGTCAGACGATATTTGCTCAACATGTAAGTGGGAAGAAAGTTACTCCTTACTTATGAAGACTTGTCCTTTCTTTCTCAAGGCCTTGATGAATGTATACTTTCAAGATGTCCAATATCCACAACAGAGAAACCTATCCTATCCTCGCTGTATCTCGCAAGTTGGTTGGATTCAGAGTTGAAGAGCAATCAGCAATCAGAATCAGTTCCTTTTCTATTTGAGGAAGAAGGAAAAGGTCCAACACACATGTGAGTCGGTACACATGTGAACATGTACACACTTGTCAGTAAACAATGACCTGGCCATTGTTAAGAGCTAAAAGCTGCATTTCATCCAAGAAAAGTCATCAAAACAAATGATAGCTTTTTGACTAAATACAGATAATAATTCTTTACAGGATTTAGGAATTATTTCAATTACATTAAAGGTTTCTATGTGAAATGGTAAAGTTCATAAACTTTTGACTTAATTTTTCCTTTGCGTGGGAAGAGGAAAGGATAGGGAGAGAGCAGTGGCTCATTGCAGCAAGTATGAATTCTAATCTACAATTTTTCTATTTTTAGAAAATATAGACAAAAATTCAACATGTATAGGCTGGAATTTGTTTAACCATCATTACAGAATATGACTGCTCATATTCTGGTGGTTCAAATTGTGACAATTTTTGCTGGAATACTATCACTTACCATATTCTGAAAAATTATGTATTCTTTCAAATATTCCAGTGGATATTTTTTTTTAAATCAGGCTATAAGGTATATCTATGAAAACTTGTGGTTTACATTATGTACATCATTTTAAAACAACATCAGCAACAACTAAGCTTATTCAATAGCATTCTAGGTAAATTATCAGTTAAAAATTGGGATGTAGGGAGGAAAATGTTCAGAAATCATCAAAGTAAAATTTCACAGTGAAACAAAGCAATGCAATACACAGCAGCTGGCCAAAGCTACCTCAGGAAAGCTTGTAATGGGCCTTACTAATGTTGCAGTAGAGAAGGCAGTCAAACGTTATCTTGAGAACTGTTCCACAGCTTTATCCCATTACATTATTTAAAATTTAGAACCATTATCTAGAATATGTTTCTCCTCTTATCTATTTCTTTCTAGGCCAGTTTTAGAACTTGCAGCCCATTTCAGAAGCCGTATACTTGTGCTTGAAAGGCAGCAAGTCACGGTTTATCTGATTCTACAGAACAATCTTTTAGAACACTGATAAGAAGTTGACAAAATCCCTTCTAAGCAAGAATTCAACCTTTATGTTAAGTTAGAAAAGTTTCAGGAATTATTAAATTCTCAGGCAAGTTGCTGGACAGGGCTTTATTTTCATCTGACAGAAAAGCAAAACTGCTATCATAAGATGCATACAAATAGAATGTCAGTCTGTGCTCACAGAATGAGCTACAGTTCTATTTAATTGAACATAAGGCAAGTTTTTAACCATTGCGGGAAACCACTAAATACTGATCACTAATAATTTCAAATATGTGCTCTTCTCTTTTTCTAACCTCTTCAATTTTAATTTTCTTTTAAGTAGTAATTATGCAATTATATTAGAATGAGAAATTGAATCACTTTAACTACAGAGCTCATACTTCATGTTAAATCTACTGTTTACTCAGAAAATCTAAGTTGCTTTGAGATCTACAATGAATGTGATCATTTATAGTCATGACACATTTTTCAGGCACTACTGCTGCCTCAGCACTAATTTAATGAGGGCTGAATAATTTGCAGAGGAGCAAAGTGAGCAAGCCTACCTTTACTGAATAGCCAATTACTACTGAGGCTCAAAGTTGTCCTCTGTTCCTTATTATGCAAATTGCTAAGGAATTATATATCTTTTCAAAAATTTATCCACACCTTTACTTAAATTCCTTTCATTTTCATGGCAGGGGGGTTGGAACTGGATTATCTTAAGGTCCTTTCCAACCCTAACTATTCTATGATTCTATTTTGGATCTTAAATTGTCCTGGAAGCGTACAATACACTTCTGATGTATTTTCTAATGTGTGCATCACAGTATGTTATTAATAAACTTCAACAAACTTTAAGACTCTTTTGAACTCTTTGATTTCTAGGAAAATAGTTTCTACCCCAAACCGAACTACAAAGGTTATTTGTAATTAACTTTCTAATTTACTGTGATGGTGCTGAGGCCCTGGCACAGATTTCCCAGAGAAGCTGTGGCTGCCCGAACCCTGGAAGTGTTCAAGGCCAGGCTGGATAGGGCTTGAAGCAACCTGGTCTAGTGGAAGGTGTCCCTGGCCATGGCAGGGTGTTGGAACTGGATGAGCTTTAAGGTCCCTTCCAACCCAAACCAGTCTGGGATTCTATAATAATTCTATAAACTTTCAAAATACAGTGGCCACTTAATGCTCATATTTCTGCAACACCCACACTTTTGAGAAGTGCTTGCTGTCAGTTTGCCTCTTTTCTGCATCCTTATGCTTAAGAAAACCTGCCTACTAAAACTAAGACCTGTATGAAGAGAAAACATCCATTCTATTTAATAGCTCATTGCTTGGTATCTGTTTTTTAACTATGCATTGATTCTAACTATGCTAGATACCTGCACATTACATACTTTGCCAATATTTACCCAGGGAATGACACATAAGCAGTGGAGGCAGCTCCATGATTTTTAAGTGTCTCAGTTTCTATTAGACACAAACGATGAAATTTAGATGCAGTGAGAAGTAGGAGTTATGCATTAGGTCGTAAGAACATTTATTTCTCTTACTCTCTTCAAATTTTGCTGTTGCAACATTGGTTAAAAAAATCCATAAAATCTGGCAAATCAAGAAAATTACAGCTTCCCCAATTTCCATCTAGAGGGATTACAGCTAGTATTCCAATGGGACTTCAGTTTAGAAGCTCGAGTTTTCTTCTTTACAGGGGGCAATTTTAAGGGGAAATTCAGGTTCCCAAGCATCCAAAGTGAGTTGAGCCCCCCAATTCCTGAAAGTGGGAAGACAAAGTTAAACTAGAGGTGAACTAATGGGCAGGCAGTGTAACAGCTCTGATGAGACAAAATGCTGAAGCAATTTATTAGGCTTCCAAAACCACAACAGAGAAGTGGGACTGCTGGAAACTGTACTAATGAGACTAATTCAGAAAAAAAAGTAGGTGTCAGCTTCACTAAAACCACCATTTGATAAAACCACAAAAACATACAGCCCTCTGAGAATACTTTGATCTAACAAGGAATAAGACTGCCATGCAAAGCTCACTAATTAACAACAACCTACACTCAAGTGTAATTTATAAAGGATGCTTAGGCCCTGAGAACAGCGAGTTAAAGGAAAGTTGCAGTTTATATAATCAAAGGCATTGTTTAAACTGTTCTCACCTTTGTTTATGCTTACTACACCAAAACTAAGTCATCTCAGAATTTATTGCATGTTAACAAGAAAGTTGCTATTTTTAGTTCAATTCCCACAGTTGTGAGCGAACTCCCAAGAGAACTATTGCACTTTCAAATGAATATGCAACATTTGAATATTGCAAGAACAATTAATTAACCTCGTATTGCTGTTTAATCTATAGAAAAACTCAAATCTTCCCTTTCATGAGATTTTGCTTACTAGGTCAATAAAACAGCACATAAAAAAAAGAGAGTGTCATTTTGCTTTAGTATGGGGATCTGCAGTCCATCCATTGTGTTTACTTTGACTTTCTCTTATAGAATTTGATTTTTTTCAATGAAAAACACGAATCAGACTGCTAATTATTGGTGAGAGTTTTAGAACACATCTCCAAACTCAACTGTGTTTTGACTTCATACTACAAAGGTCTTTGCTTTGCCCCTTAAGTACCAAATGAACCTTCTCCTTATCCTTTAGGAGGCAATCTATTGATATCCAATTTTGCATTGGATTTAAAGAGAAATTACTGATATATGATAAGGTCTGGACAGGGTGTGGAGACAATAGCAACCTCCTCCATCTGAAACTTTCCCAAGCATCTTGTGTTTTGTGTTATTCTAAACATGGTAAAGAAATTGTCCTAAATTTGTCCCAGGACAAGGGCTTTGTGCATTAAAAACAAAAATAAGAAAGCACACCCCTAATCAGAATCTATGAAGTTTCACATTATTTCTATGAACATTAAAGTATCGTGAAGTCCTTCCAGGCTATAGTATTTACTAACACTATTCTAACAGTTTGTACAATACACAACATTCACCAAAGTTGCTTTTCTCTTCCCAGTATATCAAATAAAGCAGAGATAAAAGCAGATCTATATTCTTATTTTCAAATGTTGTTCTGACACATTCACTAATCCTGAAAGCTCTTCACATAGGTGAAGATTTTAAAGCCTTTTATATTAACCACACAAGTCAAACTCCACCACAGATAATACAGATTAAAAGGCACTGTGTTCACCTTAAAGTCGCTCTGACTGCATTTGTGAACTCTACATCAGCACCTGTTACAACAGCCATCTAAAATGAAATCTCACTCCTTAAATCATTATGATTGTAGTTTGAGAGGAAGAGGCAGACAAAGGAAAAATCAAAAAGTTCCAGAGAGTCTGGATAAGACTTTGAGGCTGTCTCACACAGAATAAATGGAACTGGAAAGATAGATATGAATTAAAAAAACCTTATTTCTTTCTCCTCAATGCCACTGAAAACACCAGGATAAGTCATGGCAGCATGCCACTAGAGATCCTGATACCTAAATTAGCCTTTAACCCAAGATAGTCTTTTGAAGAACGTACATTTACCTACAGTTGCAAAACTGTACATTACGTATCTCAAATTTACATCACCACATTGGCTTAGGACATAGGTTGTTTAAATAAAGATATGTGCAGCAGGATGTTACCTTGCTCAAGTTGTAAGTTCTGAAATGTAAGAAAAATCTAGTTTCTAAACTAAAAAAGCAGCTATTTCTCATCTACATCTCAAGCCAGTCAGGTAATATCAGTCATATCAATACTCCATCACTCGCTATTAGATTTGAAGGCCTCCTGTGCAATATTTTAATAGGAATCAGGGAAAAAAGAAAAGGAAAAAAAATAAAAGCAGCAAAATAAAGAACTAGAGAAATCACTGCCATTTGTGATTTTTTATTTTGTTTTCAATTACATTTTCAACATTATCTTGTATCAAGGAGCAGATAACGTGTTTGAAGTCTACTGTAAGTACAATATCAGGGGAGATCTTCTGACATAGAAGAATTACTTCTCTCTCCTTTATTAGCAAATAATAGAAAATACATGTCTTTCTAGGAAAAAAAAAGAAAAACATCTCTGTCCAGGTCCTACATTTACAGTGAAAAACAACCCCAAATTTAAGAATATAACTCATATTTGCATCTCCTTCTTGAAATGGAACACTAAAAAGGATAATATAGAATATTTTGATTCACGCTATATGTCCCTAAAATCTTACATTCAGATTTAGCATAACAAAGGCAATTCTTAACTGCCATTTCCTTCATATACATCTCAATTCATCTCCAACATAACAACTTTGCAAATCACATACTAGCTTGATATAAGCTTTAATTACTGTTCACAATTACCTTCCATTTTCCTGTGACTGTAAAATCCTAAGCTACATAAAAATAAGGGGGTTTTATACAAAAAAATGCTGCATGTTCTACAAACTAAAATACTTCTAAAAATGTCCTTTACTAAGATGAACTGATTTGCTTGTAATAGAATCTTATTCTGCTAAGACATTCCATCTGAGTGCACACTGTTGGGTTTGATATCTTTTGATCATATATTGAGCATATATATTTGAGCATATGTACCCATACATTTCATATATGGGTACCAATGATGTGGGTAGGCTTTCCAACAGTTTAAGCACAGCAATAAGCATCTGAATATTTAACTGCTAAAAAAATGAAGCTGACCACCCATGAACAGATCATTGATCCTCAATTTCCCTTCTTTTGTCCCACAGTTAAATTAACATGGATCACTTTCCTAAAAAATACTCTGATGGCAGCTTCCTGTATTTGCCAGAGGCATGTGAGAGTTTTCAACCTTTTTGCTCCCCACCATTAGAGCAGAAAGCTAATTAGCTCCTGGCTCATTCCAGTGCCACTGTGCGGGGGATTTCTACATGTTTCACATACTAGTACAGCTATTCTGTGACCCTTTGATCCTACATACCAGTTATATAGGAAGCTAGGGTTTTCTGGAGGAGAAAAGTATACATCTTTAGTACCTTCTTGTCCTCAGCCGCTTGCAGCCCAGCTATTCACCATCCAAACCCAATCCTGCGAGCAGTTTTATGGATACTTATGTGAAAGTTTGGATTTATTTCTCTGTTACAGTGAAAATTATTATGTCTTTTTTTGATTCCTGCTATCGCAGTGTATTGAAAAGCACTGGGACTTCCCAGATCAGCGTTCCAAGCCATTCTTGAGTCACATCTTGAAAGTAAACAGTAACCAGTAATGGTTAAATCTGGTATGGAGAAACACTTGAGTACTGCCGTGTCATTAACTTTAAACATGAGACTTCCTTAATACCCTATACACCACTTAGAGCACTCTTGAGCACCATGCTACATTTCTTTGAGGGCATAAACTTTATTCTCTTTGGACAAATCTCTAAAATATATTTCTCAAAGAAAATTTAATTCACACAAGCATCAATTACAGTTACTCAAGTTACCTGAAGTGTATACTTCTGTATTTCATCGAGAACAAATTCCACTTCTTTTGAGGTTGTTAATGAGGCAAGATTCCCACTCAAATTGTAGCAATACAGTTTGGCATTGTCGTAGCTTTCACGACTAGAATTTATGCGGAGGCAGGCATCTCCAATATGACTCCATCCTTCCCCACACAGATGAGCTAGGGTAAAAAGCAGATGATTAAAGATGATTTGAAAAAACATAACGAAAACCCTAAGGGAGTCTGAATTTCACCTTCCTGAGGTCATAATTCAAAATACATCCCACACTCAATTTCCCTTTTCAAAATCTAAAACCAACTCTCCTAGAATTAAGTGATCACAACTTTACCCTTGCTTTGCTTTATCATCCTATCTTTGCATTTTTATTTGCCTAAGCACAAATACAATGAGAATAATAGGAAATTCAAATAACATCTCAGAAAATATTTCCTCTTCAGCATGACTCAGGTTCAGATAACTAAAAACAGTAATTCAGAGCAAGTGTTATAGTTAATCTTTACAAAGATTAAACAAATGCAGCTTTAAACTGCATTTTAAATGAAAATGCAGCTTTAAGCTCAACTACTTATTCCGCAGAATAAATTGATTGTAAGTTATTTAATTAATAATCTCAGAAAAAATGCATTCACTAGCTTCATCTGGACATAAAGATCAAATGAAAAAGGTTGTGACACCTAGCTGCATATACATAGCTATGCATATGAATTACAGAGTAAATATTATTTCAGAACATTAACAGTCACCTTCTGAGAATATTTTATATCAGTATTTTAATATTCACTGCTTTCATGGCATTACCAGCATTAGACAATCAAGAAACTAGATCTTAGGCAGTATCTGCACAGGAAAATTGAAGTATAATTGAAGTATAATTTAGAAGATAAACCCTCAGCTAGCAAGAGTAACAATGTCAGTGGATATGTGATAGGAAAGGACACAGTACAGCAATTCAGCTCTGCACTCAGTGATCCCCACAGGCCAGAACTCATCTCTGACTTGTGCAGAGGTACGTGCCATTATGCCTTCACTAATGTTATTATCTCTCCTTACAAGATTAAAGCTAGCATTGATACACAAACCAGTGATGTAACTACATTTGTGATCAGCTGTACAGGTACAGCCAGGCAGGGAGAGTCAGCACAAGTAGAGCAAATCCAGGACGACCCACTGAACAAATATTCTTTGACAACAATGGAAGAAATATATCCAGTTTTGAAATCAACTATATAAAGCAGCATCATCACCCCATAGCCCTTACCAGGTAGTGCCTGGCACTCCTGCTGCCGTTGGTCCCACTGGCAGTTCAGGTGCAGTGAGCAACTTTTGCAGCTGGTCAGTTTACTGCAGATCTGTTCATTCCTCACATGACATTTGGTGTAGTTTTTAACCGACTATGAAAATAAAACAGACACAACAGCATCTCAAACAGGTGCCAAACTATCAACAAACCAGAGGGCAAAACTGAAACACACAGCAGGTGAAAATCACTGAAAACATCACAGCCACCTAAAAGCTTGGGTGAATTTAAGTTTTGTGTAGATCCCCTTATCAGTTGCAGACAGTATAAACTGCATCCCTAGACCATAAACCACCCTACCTGTCCTACATGACTAACTTCTGAATGGGTCAAATAGTACTTTAAACATGTTGTTTCCCTGTGCAAAGCACAAGAGGAACTTAACTAAAATAAATCTCTACTTCTTAGATAGCTAAGGGATATGCTATCACTAAATTTTGTCCAATGCAGGTTATAACAAGTAAAATAAACTGAATGTAAAAAAAGGCACAAGATACAAGTGTAAAATAATTACACATCATTGACTGAAGGTGGAAAAGCTTGTTCTGCTTCATTTTATCTGGATCAAATGAAATAAAAGTAGGAGCTAGAGGCCAGTAGGCACAAAACACAAGAAGGACTTCTCAAAAATTTCAATCATGCCTTTTTACAAATGTAAGAGCAAACCTCTATGCAACACAGCTTGTATGAAACTTACAGAATCTACAGGAAATCATTTTGTCAAACAGAGACATAAAATCAGGAATAACATCATTCCTTTGGTACCTTAGTATACAAGAAGAGCAGTAAACGCTGAAGGAATTTTCACTTGGGTTTTTTGCAGAGTTTGGTGGAGTATTTGGTTTTGTTACCCTAAAAACAGGTCTTCCTTTGCAAATTAGGCATTTTTAATCCAAAACTTTTTCCGTCTGAAGAGTACTTTTAATTACGACATAATATTGATATCTTACTTAATAAACGGCCCCAAATCCTCAGCCAGTTCATCAGCTTATCTATAAGGCTGTCTCTTCTAACTTAATTTCAAGGTAATAACTAAAAAACCCTCCTAATTCAAGACAGAACCACAGAATAGTTGAGGTTGGAAGGGACCTCTGGAGGTCATCTTGTCCAACCCAAACATTTTTTTTCTCTCTCTAGCAACAAAAGCTTAATTCATGCACAGTAGCAAAGACAGATTGCACTTAGGAAATGCAAGGTTTACATGACAATTTTGATTGCTTTCCTCTCTAATTATCTCCTGCAGTACAACTAAGCACATCTAAAGGGAAAATCCTACAATAAGCTACACAGTTGTTGGTAGTGGAATGTGGACAGTGACAGAACATCAGTCTCAAACAGGGCCAGCTTCAGTCCTGCTGAAGAACACTGCTGTTTCGGGATTTGGTTGTTGACTTTATTGGATCAGATACCTATCAGTGAGCTTATTATAAAAGGTACTTACTATTTTTCTGGTCTATAAGAAAGGCTACCGTGAAGCAAAAGACAACAGAGCAGCAGTTCTAGGAGAAGGAATCTACACTGCAGTATAAAACAGAGCCAAAGGCCATGCCATAAAGTAACAGAATGTCTACCTAGACAAATAAATGTATACAAACAGTAAAGCACAAAAAAACTTTGGTACAGGCCCACATCTAGCTTCACTGTCATGAAGCATATTCACAAAACTGCCTGGGAGATACTTTAATGAGAATTTTAGAGCACAAGTAACCACCATCTGCTCATTTACAACACCTCAACTAATACTTCTAATGCTTCATGATGGCATAGTCAAAAATCCTTAATCATTGAGATTGGTTTTGTAAATTATATACTCTTTATTGATATTACATACAGATTACAATTTTCCAACTAAACCAAGATATTTTTCTATTATTTTCTAATCATGAAGCTTGTTGTGTGCTGGTTACTTAATGTTTAAAATAAAATTCAAAGTACTAGTGACTATTCTGTAATAATGTTCTCTGTTGTATTCCCTTATTCCCAGCACTTATTGCCCTTAAATCCAATTTTAACAGTGCTTGCCTGAAAATCTCATTAGTTCAATGTAGAAGTGAATCCAATAGGTAATTCATATTAACACAATATTAAGGTTATAACTTAAGCTACCAAACCCAATGAAATTCAGAAATATGACAGCCCATCTGTTACTGAAGTTCTATATTGCTGTAGGATATTTATAATGTTTACACACCAAAGCATAAGTAAATCATGTTATGTATAAAGCTTCCCACTTATGTCTGATTTACCTGGATTTTTTCAGTACTGTTCTTGATGTGGCGGTATATAGACAGGCTTATGAACTGCAGTGATTTTGTGAATAACCACTGCAGAAAGAATATATTACAGTAGTTTATCTCGGAATTTTGGGAATTGCTATTCCCAAATTTTTGCTACCTCTCCCCTTTCACCTGGATTTTTTTAGGTTAACAGTGTAATCTTCTCTAGTTCCTGGAAATTATTAATCTAATAGATTTGATACTATTTCTCTGACACTACTCCCAAATCTCACTATTGGGTAGTCCTTGGTCTTAAATTTAATTCTATTCATAATTCCTTCCACTACTTTATACATTTCCCTTTAACTATTCTTTTGAGTTCCCCAAATGTAGGCAGATTGCTATTATTATTCTTGGTATTGGTAATAGTATAGCAAGTAGGCATTTTAACAAGCTTAATGTGAAGATTCAGAATAAGAGCTGAAATTTTACAAGAAAAGTGGGGTTTTTCCATTTTTTTCCAAGCACTTGTACAGTTCTGAAGAGAAAACATTTTCTCTGAGTCAACATTTTTGAAGTAAAGTTTAGTATCACATTACTGCTGCCTTTCTAGCCTTCAAAATACTTCCCTTCAGTAAAATGGGAGTAAGTTACTTTATTTGCAACATTTTAGTGTAGGCAGTTACCATTTCTATAAACTGAATGATTATAGGCCAAAACTGTAGGCAACAAGTGGAGCATAATATTACAGCTACCGGATCTTCAGTGATTACTTCAATTTCTACTGTAGAGAAGTAAGACAACAGAGGAGAAGGAAGCCATTTCCTGTTAATTCCTGAAGCGTGCCTTTCAGGACTGCTGTTTGGATGTGAAGTTTGGTGTAGAGCCAAGAAATGGGAAAAGCTGTTTTGATGATATAAAGAATCAGAACCAATTTGGTTTTATAACCAGTGCAAGCATTTCTCATTGCTTCCCAAAGAACGGGGTGGGGGAGGGGACAAAGAAATGGGTTGAAAAAAAAATTGTAAGAAAAGAAGAATAAGGTAAAGCCCTCAAAATTCTTTCACATTATAAATATCAAAAAGAAGCCACAATATTGTCCAGTGAGAACCCACATGTGTACATAAATATTGTGACATTTTTCAGCCTGTAAGTCTATCAGTACTTAAGCCAATCACAAATACAACTGGCTGGTCCATGTCCAAACCCAGCTCACCCTCTTCTTTCCCAAGCACATTGCTTAAGGAAGGTTTAAAAGCAGGAAGTATTCCAGCACTTTAAGGGCTTCACTGCAATCACACTTTTTGAATCTGCCTGCAAAAATGAGACAGCTTTAGGGCTGTAATGCGGACTTGATATATTGCTATTTTTAAACATGATTATTCTTATTAAAGCTCTTCTTTCTTACAAGGTACAAAAAGATTTTGCTTTATGGCATGACTCCTCCCTGAAGAGCAGACCAAGTCTTTGCTTACTCTTCCATGCTACTACGACAAGAAAAAATGACACATTGTAAAGGTGTAGCTATTTAAAATTAAACTAATCTCTCCCCAAAGCCTGTTAAATATTTACTGCTGGAGACGGGGTGGTAACAACTAGAAGGCAAATTTGTAAAATTAACAGCTTTCCCTGGGAATATCTCCATTATCAAATAGAAATAGAGTCAATCTTCTGAACAACGCAATCAGCAAGGCAGTATCATTCTCACGGTACGCGATATAAAGCTTTTTATCTGCAGATGTACAATGTGAATACAGTTTCATAAACATATTAAGCAGATCCAGATCTGGTGGTTCTCCTCTATTAAGAAACAGGCAAAATACATCAGAATCAGGGAGGACCAGGAAGACACTGGATATTATAGACTACAAATGTCAAAGGTCAAACTGCAAGATCAACGTAACAGACCTAAGGGCAGTGAACTGCTAGTAAAAGTAAATACAATCTGCTCCACAAAAATCAGAAACACGCCACTAGCAGGACACAGAGCTTTCTTTGGAAACAGCAAAAGAAGGAAGATGTGAGACAGAGAAGCTAAGTTAAAAAGGCAGCTATGAGCATGACAGAAATTTTAGGAGAGTGCTATGTAGTGCTTAGAGTGACACCTACACAACACAATTAGGTTTCACAGGTCAATCAAAATATTCCCATTTAAATTTTGATCTTTGATGTAGACATCCAATGAATGGGTCAAAACAAACAGGTACATCAATGACACTGCTTCCTTCTTTGTGACATATGCTTCAAAGCTGAAACCAGCTCTAGACTAGATAAGAGGCTCCATGAAAGAGCTTGAAAGAGCAAGTTATATAGATATTAATATGTCGTATTTTGTGACGTCTGTACTGGGCGTAAGACAGTATAACAGCATTATCGTTGCTTTTGCCCCCGTGGCAAACCAGTATCTGTATTTGCATAGCTTTGAAAAAAGGTAGAGTAGGTCATTGTACCATTTTCAGCATCCATCAATCTCAAAGGTAAAAATTACATAACTGCTTTCTTAATTTTATATACAATACCTACATTTTATTGTGGAATAACTTCAGTGTATTACGTAAAACCACTGTAAGCAGTTTGGGGAATTTAAGTAGTATAATTTCTCAAGGCAACCTTCAAAATCCTTATTACAACAGACACAATCTCTAACATAGATTTAATGGTAGAAAACAGACAAGTAGGATAGCTAGCATGCTGCTCACTGGCCAAATTTCAGTTCCATTTTGAACCACTCCACAAATTTTAAGTAAACTGTTTCCCAGTTGGGGAAGACAGGATAAGTATCTACCCTTCCACATTTGTATCAGATATGATGATGTTAATTCATTATATCCACCACCAGAACAACCTGGCAATGCAAGCCTCTGCTTGCAGCTCCTTCAGATATGAGCATGATATATGTCTTAATGATCCATGAGTCTGCACAGTAGTGGAAATAGCATCCTGTTAATGTACTGACCCACATCAGTGAGCTTAGGTAAATAGGTATCATCAATACATTAGCACTACTGATGAAGTCCATCTATGCAAATAGTTATTTCAGGGAAATATCCATATTTTACAGCCCTTTCAATAAGCAGACCAGTCACTGGTTTCCAAATATCCATAACCACGAGGTCATTGCCAAAATGATTGCCAACATATCTTTAATATGTTGACCAGTTTCCATGAAGCAAAAGAAAGAGATTCTAATACCTTATGGTCTGTCTCATCTGGATGTTCTGTGATCTAAGTCATGTATCACTGCCTTTGTACAGCTACAAAAGTGGGACTTTCTCTTTGTGATGTTTCTGATTCTACAGCTTGTTATGCCATATTACCATCACAGTACTGTCACAACATTTTCATTTTGTGGGCCTAGTCCAGAAGTAGCTGTCTATGAAAATGGATAATCAGCCTGATCCATTCCACTTCTCCACATGGTGCCATTCTGTTGATGCTATTTTGGTGGGTTTATGTCGATAGCTGCAACATTCTGCCTCCATCATCTCCCAGCCAATACATTAATTTTGCAATAGCCATCTTCAGCTTATGATAATAATTCTTTTCAGAAATCATTTTGATGAATTTTTCACTATCACACTCTCTACTAACTCCACTAACAGCCTTCTCGATCCACTTCAAACCCTCAATAAAGGACAGGAAATGATACAGAGAAGATGGGTGCATCAGTTGCTAATTAAGCTGACAATCTTGGTCATGAATGGTTGTCAAAGAAGGATACTACACTGAGAAGCTTGTTCTAAAATACCCAGTACTCCACATTTATCAGAGATGAAGATGGTCTGCTCCTTAGCAACTACTCCTTGCTTAAAAGTTGAAAACCACAGTTAGAAAATTGGCACCTAATATAGTACAATGTGTTAGGAAAAGAAGAGCCCTTGAAGATCACAAAAACTAACCATTAGTGCCTGGAATGTGAAATCCTTTTGACAGACTTATAACATGGCTGTTGATGAATTTGTGTCTGCATTGCTTTTATTAGCAGTGACCAACCACAAATGCCAGTGATTAAAGCTGGCTGTAAACACTCTGAATGGGCAAGATTTGAGTCAGAGTCAATTCAACTCACATTAATTTATCTGTCTAGAGAACACAATTGATTTGCATCAGGTTCATACCAGAGAGCAAGCTACTTTTACTAATGGAAGTGTGAAAAGAAAGGATTTCGAACTCTAGTACAGACAGATGCCGGGAGCTACCTGAAAAATATAAAGAAGGAAAATTTATAAAGCTAAAATGCTATTATAAGCTTGTCAAAAATCAAATTAACAAGCTAGAGATGCAGCAACCACTGGACAACAACATAAGGAATAAAACATGGCAGCAAGCAATATTAAAAGTAGAAAATGAGAAAATTGTATGAATCTGTATGCTCTTATTGCTTGTATTTACAAAGATCAGAGCAATCTTACCAAATCATCACAAGCCTGTTAATCTCATGGTGACAAAAGCTCATATTCCTTAATGAGATAAGTAACTCCATGACCCTAAGAAAAACATTTCTATAAAGAACAGTCATGAGAATACCAAGACTGTTGATGACTGACCCGGTCCTGTTTGAAAGGGGAGAGGGGGAGGAGGAGGAGGGAAACCAACAGCCATCCTTCATGGGATTCCGTGTCTGTCTGCGTACTGTGCTCCACATATGCACAAAATCCAAGTTGATAATGACTCCAGGTTGTTCCAAATGTCATTAATTAGGAGGTAATAGTATTTGTCCAAGAGATATATTGTGGGCTAACACAATCCTAAATAATACCTGTATTTTTTTCCTCTGGAATAGGTATCATTGCCGCAGTCCAACTCTACCCTCTGCAACATTTTTACTGCAAATGCCAGGCAAACACATTTACATTTGTGCTCAAAACAAGCTACTATTAGCCTACTATACCCCTTTCATTTGCTGCAGCAGGCCTCTGGCTTAGCTAGAAAAGAAACAGCATTAATAACACAACCATAGGTTGCAGACTCACCATGCTACAGTTACTATTTGCTGAAATGCACTTCTTGTCATCACACCACTGGCACCCATTTGTATTGGCAGTACAACTCGCACAATCCGCGTACCGGTAACATCTGTCATCTGCAGCAGCTGCAATACCAACGACAGGCAAAAGGAAACGTAGCACAGGGGAAAAATACCATCTTTTAAACACTTGCTTTGAGAATTTGCTGTTGCATCCTTCATTTGAATTCCAGCCATTCATAAAGGTTTAGGTTACCGCAGGAAATTAATTCTATGCATTGATAGGATTTACTCCTTTAAAAATTCCTTTAGTAACAACTATATTTGAAGGTTCATAAGTCTCATCAACTAAAGGAATACTCACTGCAGCGTATTTGCAGCATACAAACTCTCTTAGCACAGTGCATAAGAGTATCAGAAACTTTCTTAAACTACTCATTCTTCACTCCTTTAACACACAGCAAAGATTTTCTTCAGATGCAGGTTTCTGATAAAAATATTAGATTGCTATGCAAGAAGTCAATGGTAAAACTAGTAGATAAAAAAATCTTATGACATATTAGCAACACACAGTCAGTTTAAGTCTTTATAAATTAACTTATAAACCTAATAATGATTGGTAAGTTATAGCTCTGCCCTTTCTCTACAAAAAATCCTTGAGGAAGAGTTAAATCCTGAATACAAGCTTCAGGACTTGGACTAAATTTGGACTAAATAAAGGCAGGAGGAATTCCTGCCTTTTCCTGCACTGATTACCATGTTTGTCTCCTGTGCAGTTTGGTTTCTTTAGTCTCAAGATCACACAAGTTTAAGAGATTCCCTTGCCAGGAAAATGAACTTTTGAAAACCCACTAAAATTTCTGCTTAACCTTTACTATTGACTATCAGCAGCTTCTCAGGTGATACCATCAACCAGATAACAACTAAGCAGTGTAAAAGAATATATGAAAAATTGGCTTTGGGCTTGAAAAATTTGGCTTTATTACCACTTGAAACTGGAAGGATTTGAAGCACTTGTGTCCACACAACTTCTTTGGTACTGGAATCCTATTCACCTCATCTCTTGCAAGTTTAGTTGTAGGTTATTGCCACTGCGGCAGCTGTACTTTGGAAACTGTTCTAACTTTAGTTTCCTTCAGCCTGTCTGTTCTTTGCTTGGTTTGTTCTTTGCCTGTTGTTTTTTATAAGATCCAGTTTCATCTGTATTATTTTTGAATTCAGCATCTCAAGATTTTTCCTTTTATAAAGAGCTGAAACTGTAGACTCAAGATCTCTAAATGTTATTAAACTGCACAAAAGCAGCTCTTCAGAAAGCTTTACCTAGGTAACCTTTTTGTTATATAATGCACCTTTTCTGAGTTTGAAACTTTATATACAGTTCTGAAACAAATAAAAGCTAACAGAAAAAATGTCCTGAAGTACTCATTAATAGCAGAGCTAATATCTTTTTCACAAACATTAAAAGCAGACTGGCAGTTTAATTGTATGGTAGCTTGTACATGTAGCACGGAGCCAAAGTTTGGTTAGCAATTTTATACTGTGCTGAAAGGAAAGATGCACAAAAAAAAATAGTAGGTGTATGTAGCAGTGATGCATATGCTGTTCATGTGAAGTACAAGAATACCACTTTCACAAGGAATTTATTTGTGACAAGCCAAAATACTTTGGAATAGGGTGCAACAGTTATTCGCAATGCTAAACTACTGCTTCAAACAATATAGCTATCACAATGCTGCATAGAAATTCACAATAAACTTGAACCCGTTTTGACACACTGCATCAAAGGGTTTGTTTGCCTCAAGTTTCCAGCCAGCTGTGAATGTACTATATTCTTCTATACAAATGCTCCTGTTTGATAGGTAATCTACATGAAGCAGCAATACTTTTGCTCTCACTGGTGACACACAGAGTGCCATATGCCTGTAATGCCAGGTATCTCTTGGAGCACCCATTTGTGCTCTGACTGCTGTAATGCTTCCTTGGAATCAGAAAAACATGAAGGCTTTTACAGATATATATATATAGAGAGAGACTGAAGTACTGCTGCAAAAGAATTTCCTTATCTATTTCGTTTTCATTTCCTCCTGAATGCTATTGGGGAATAAAATCAAATGTATACAATGTGCACCAAATGGGATTGCCTTTTCCTTTAAGGTCTAGTTATTATAGACATTTGCTCTTGCTGCGCAGAAAAATAATGATAACAGCTGTTTAATCTAGTTAGAAATGCATCTTGCTGTGTATTAAAAATTACTTCTACTTATCTTTTCTAGTGGTATAGTTTGTAAAATCACGTTTATAAGACTGAAACAGCCTAACCTGTTCATTCTTTTCATGTGATTAGCATACGGAGGGTGAACATTTCAATGGTCTTTGAGCATATAACGATTAGAATAGACACCTAAGAATTATCAGCCTTTTTAGGCACTGTAGTACCATGAGCAGTCTTGCCCAAAGGGCTCATAGTGGTGCTCAATTACTTCAATTAGAAAAAAGAAGAAAAAAATCATTCTGCTTCTTTTCAAATTGGATTTGCTATTTCTGGAAACTATTAAATGTTCAGATTGAGGACCCACCCTTTATAAATTAATGCAGCCCAGAAGAGTAATTAAATTTGGTAATCTTATTAAAGCTTTTAATGGAATTGATCATTTCAAAGAGTTTTTCTGGTTATTGGGATTTCTTAACAAAGGAGTCACCGTTGGATTATTACTGCTCTGTTCCAGTTGCAGTTTGTTTTCAGCTGCCATGCAAGCTAGCCATTGCAGGACCTTGACTTTTTGCTGTTGAGGGTGGGACCAACACGCAATTCCCGAAGAAAGTGAGCAGCTCAGCTGTAGTATTTTCCTCCGGACTTTTAGCCACTAGCTCCATAATTTTTTCCTAAAGCTGATCACAAACTTAGATCTAACATCTATTTTGAGTATACTTGTTCATTAAAGCAAAATTTAAAGAGCAATCAGGTTTGGCTTTCTGTAAGCGTATAACATGCTCCCTGAGCCAAACAAGTTGCTCAAATCTGGTTTGATTCTTCGGTCAAAGACACTTCCAGCATTTCAGCAGTGTATGTTTACTGCAAAATACATAAAATCCTCATTCCCATTTTGTTTCATTTATAAACTGTTCAAGTTGTACTATTGCAATATCATAAAACTGCAGTGGGCCTATAAAATTGCTTTGTAGGGCTGTAATTATTTTTCCACAACTTTGCTCATTATTTACAATTAAACCAAAACAATTTAAAAGGCAAGAGCAATCATACTGAACAATTCTGTTTATTATAGCAGTAAGTTCTGCAG
>JANHGB010055809.1:0-16799 GCA_026283785.1 Coracopsis vasa
CCGTATGAAGACAGGCTGAGAAAGTTGGGGCTGTTCAGCCTGGAGAAGAGAAGGCTGCGTGGAGACCTCATAGCAGCTTCCAGTATCTGAAGGGGGGCTATAAGGATGCTGGGGAGGGACTCTTCATCAGGGACTGGAGTGATAGGACAAGGGGCAATGGGTTCAAACATAAACAGGGGAATTCAGGTTAGATATAAGGAAGAAATTCTTGCCTGTGAGGGTGCTGAGGCGCTGCCACAGGCTGCCCAGAGAACCTGTGGCTGCCCCATCCCTGGCAGCGTTCAAGGAGAGGGATGTGAGTTCAGCACAGACCTGATCCGTAATTCTGTCTCCAAGCCCCTTTTATCCAAAAGAAATGGACAGGACTCATGCATTTTCTTTTAAACATGGTCTTTTATCCAATGTCCAAGGGTGATGCACAAGCTCATCTGCAGATGGCAATGAAGCACTGGTTGGGTGCATCTACCATGAGCGTGGGAAGTACAACGTGCCATGATGCCATCATCAGGTGGAGAAAAGAGGGGATGGAGATACAGAAATGTTTGTTAGTCCTTTCTCATTAATTGCACCCATTTGGGTGCAATGAAGCATTTACTGAAGCACAGTAAGACCACAAGGATGGCTCCGACGCCATCATTTGGAAAGGCGACTCAGAGGTTAGAACTTGTCCTCAAGTGAATATTCAGTGAAGAAAAACCTTAGATGAAACAGTGGGCGCACTTGCTTGGAAACAGCCATCCTGCATCCCAGCTGAGCTTCCCACTCGATGGGCTTTCAGCTGCCAGTGCTTTTTCTCCTTCATCTTAAGTCATCCATTTGAGACCATGGGCAGGTCTTTTATCTCTCATCTCCGTCTTTGCCTTCCAGCCTGGTCCTTGTGTCAGCCCTCAAGATGGCAGCTCAGACTTCAGATTTAGCCTCACAAACAAGGGGAAGGAGCACCTCATGCTGGCCCTTGGCTGCAGGGGTTTTGCTGCACGTGTGGCCATCTGCAGGGGTTTTGAGGGTCTCCAGCTACTCTAAGGACTGTGCTTGGTCTGAGATCTCACAGCCTCTTGTCTGGTGAGAAGAGATCAAATGCAGACCCCTGACACCTTTTACACCCTTGATAGCAACTGTAAGACTCTGTTATTCACAGGGGAAGCTGGAGTTTTCCTTCTGACATGATGATAAGAATCAGTTTTTCTCCCCAAAGTAGTTCTGTTCACATTTGCTTACGCTGAGGAGTAAAATGTGGTGTCATGAGCTCAGCTTCAAATACTTCAAATGTCTTGCAACATCAGAAGATAAATTACCAACACATCCCTCACTTACACTTAGATTACTTTCACCTGCTATGCTTTAGCCACCTTTTCTTGAGAAAAAATTGATTTTCAGGTATGCATAGGCTGTGCTTTTAGTTTATGTATACTGCAGATGAGGGAAGAAGCGAGCTAGAAACAAAATCAGTTTAGATTGGCTGTTTATAAGGGTGATATTTCCTATAAAAACCTTTTTTTTTCACCCTACACATCACTGAGATTTAAAATCCTCATTGACTTCTGAAAGCACAGCTCAGAGAGGACAAAGGATGATATATTCTTAACCAGTGTGTGAAGTATGGTAGTTCTAAAGACAATAAATGCAAGGTCATATTAGGGCAAAACAGTTAATTACCCACTTCATTATTGTCAAGGTTAATACAGCATTTGAGTGCAGAAGCTGTTTTTCATCTCCTTTTGGAAACAAGGCAAGACAGCATTTCTTACAGACAGATCCATTATAGCTTATCACCGGAGGACAGACCGCTGCAGAAACGCCATGAAGGATGTCTACTGTCACTGGGCTCCAGAGCAAACGCCAGACGTGTCCAGAGAGCAATGGAAATGAGAGCTACAGCTTCAGAGCACTGTTCTTTAATGCACAGAGATTGTGCCCCGTTGATTTTAATGTATGATGGTAATGCCAGCATAAAATTCCCTGCACTCCTTCGTCTGTTCTAACATTGATCCCTCCTAAACTGCACACCGCACTGAGAAACATCCTTTAATAAACATGGGGTATCGACTGTGGCAAATCCCAGCTGTCTGGAGTGAACCCAGTGAAAGCTGCACCTTGGTGGAGCAGTAGGACCATGTTGTTCATGTGTGCTGGGATGTGGTGCAGGTTTCCATTACTTGGTCTCAGTAGTCAGAAAGAAAAACCTCATTAAGATTAACCCATCAGCCTTTGTGATTAATGCTTTGCTTTTAGCTGTTTCACCTGCAGCAACTATGCAAATTCCTCAAGTTTAAACATTTGGAGACCAGTAAGTCATTAAAAAATCAGTAAAAAAATCTATATAAATAGATACAGTATATATATAAATAAAATTCCCTCTTTATACCAAAAGACTTTATTCTTTTCAGTTTATAAAGCCTTTAAAATCGCAAACCTTAGGCTAGTTCCTATGAAACAAACTACCAGAATAACTGTGTTTATGTCACTTTCGATGTAGCCTATTTCTGTTGCATGTTCTTTTAACGTTTTTGTTTGCTTAAGTTGGAGCTACAGTTTCCCATCTTCTGTAATTCCTGCTGTTGTATTTCAGTCCCAGGAAGTTTTCCTTCTGCTCACCAATGCAGCACATAGCCTGGTGGTGCAGTAACCGAAGTCTGCATTCCCAAACATGCATCAGAGACCCCAGCATCAACAGTTCATTCCTTCCACCTTTGAACCTCCGGGCCTTGGTTTGGGAATGTGGGCCATGGTTATGGCAGTTCTCAATCTCTGGCTCCTTTCTGCAAATATTGTGCTTCCCAGGAATGCTGCGGGTGCTGGCAAGCCCCGAGCACACACTTTTCTCTGTAGTAAATGACTTCAGGACAGGTTAACACAGTACAGCGTGTTTCATCCTTCATAACATCATCTTTGATTTTATCATTTAATTTCTGATGCTCTGTGGGCATCCTTACAGGGCAATTTCTCTCACTATTATAGAATGATACCTACTTTGGGATATTAATTTGGTTTTTAAGCCTAGTAAATTGTTCTGCCCACAAGGAAGGCGCCCACTGTATTCCAGATTTGTGTATAAACATCTTAGGTTCTGTTCAGATAGAAAAATACCTGACAATATAGCATATTTCATGGACTGTCAGTGGAACACTTCCTAAATTATGTGCTCTGTGGACACTAGTGGTCTTTTCATAGGAATAACACTAGATGCTTCCTTGGGAAAAATCAAGCTTGTATAGGATGTCCTCTCAGCCGGAGAGGCATCTCACCAGGTGTATGCCCTTTCATATAAGGGAAGTGCTTAAAAAGAAGCCAAAGTAAATACAAATACTGGTTTTGTTGTTAATAATAAGTTAGTACCATAACTGATAGTATTGATAATTGTCAGTAATAAACCACTGACTATTCTGTAGGAAACCTATCTCTGGAATAGGTAACTTTTATCCTCCCTTTGCACTGGCCCTTTTAATTTACTCTTAGAGAGGAGCCTGAAGCAAATGGGAATTACAGCCTTGCAAGTCAGTGGTCATCCTCAGAGTGCTGGGAGAAAAGGGAAGGATTTTAGTTCTCAATCCCCTTAGCTTCACCAGTGGGGATGAGACAGCACTGAGGTCCCAGCACTAACCAAGGCTGTATCATCAGACTGGGGCTTTGGTGGCAGATGCTTTTTTGGGAAAATCAGTGTTTCTTACAGCAGCATTTTGCCATTAATAGGGTTTTTAAATCATCCTAATCCCAAGCATGCACCTGACTGCAGAAAATCCTTAAACTGCAGAGGTTTGTCATCAGTGAATTCCCTGACACATAAACCCTCAACTCCATTCTTCTAATACCTGAAAATCCTCCTTCCAGAGAGCATCTGCTTGGAAGAGCAGAGGGAAAACTCTTTCCTGTATCCAAAGAGGCTGCTCTGCTCCCATGGGCTCCCTCTGGCTCTGAAGTCCTTTTGTGCAGGCACAACGGAGGCTGCTGCATGAAACCTCTCCTTTGTGAAGGCCAGTCCCACGGAGAGTATTAAATTGGTGGTTTACTCCTTTGCATGCATTTGCTCAGGGGAAGCAGGGTGGCAGTTGGGTATTTCAATCTTGTTTTCAATTATAAGCATTTCATTGTCAAACGTTGCTGGTTCATTATGTGATAATTAAATATGAATGATCGTGCAGTCGTGCTGCCAAGGAGGCTGCAGCCGAATGAAACCAATCGCTCTTGTCTCACTGAATGGCTTCAGAGGCGAAAGGAGTGATCTATTTGCTGTCCCTTATTTTTGCTGTCCAATTGTTTCAGTATCACTAGCTTCAAAATAGCAAACTAGGCAAGCAATTATGGACATAAATCAGAGCAGGGATCAGTGTGAGGTCAGAACTACTTTGCTTATAGCCTGGTTTTTCTCAGCTGCTTTTTGCTGAATAACAGGGAAGTAAATGAGTGTTGATTTTGTCAAAAAGTGGTTTTCTTAGTGATAAAATGCATGTTTTGACAACGTTTGAGCCCTTCCATGCTTTCAAGCAAGGGTTGAGCAGCAGAGGAGGGCAGAACTACTCCTTTGTTGGTGTTACAATGAAGGGCTAGTGGCCAGGGTGGATACCACAGGCAGCATCCAATATGCCATGGCTGGTGTGTGATAGGCCACAGTCAGCATCTAATATACCATGGTTGGCGCCTAATATACCACAGCTGGCAAGCAACATAGGGAGGCTGCAGCTTACAGAGGCAGCATGGTCTAGTGTGAGACATCCCTGCCCATGGCAGGGGGTTGGACCTAGATGATCTTAAGGTCCTTTCCAACTCAAACCAGTCTATGATTCAATGACATCTCGTTGGGCTGACCACAGTGACTTTGTTTAAAACCTCATCAAGTAAGATACAGCTGTAGATATTTAGCTGAAGTGAATCAGCAGAGTAAATGTGTTTTCAGTAGGGCTGCACTGATTGATGATTCTGGCCCTTAATCTGTACACCTTATTCTTGAGAGGTGTTTATAAATGTGAAGCGGTGCTCAGTGGGAGTCAACTGCTGAAAAATGGATGCAACCACGTGTTACAGCCTTCCGATGGTACTAGCTAAAAACAGTCAGTCAGTTTTGAAGGAGAGCTCTAACCAGGCACTGCTTGCATCCCATCCTGCCTGGAGCACCAGTGTTTTGGACAGAAAGGAGTAGGGGTGGGCAGGGGGTTGTGGGCAATCAATGGGAACAACTTCCTATCTGCAGTGCTCATCATCCATGGCTGGGCGATCTATAGAGGACTTTGCAATATTAGGATGCAAACCAGGACACCAGCACTGCCACCTCATGGCATCTGTAATGTGGATGTCCCAAAGCCATGGTTGTGCACAGAGGTTTGCTGGAATCTGTATATTGCAAGAAGGAGATGTAGTTAAGTATTTTCCCCTCTTTCCCAAGAGTCTCATGCCAAGTTATCTAAGAAGCAATCCCCAGTGGTAATTCTGCTACATGAACATACTGGTTTGTAAAAATCAACCAAACCCAGTGCCTGCTCGCCTGCATGCTGCTTTTCATTCCAACAGTTTGTAAAGATAACATGTAGAAGTGACCCCTGAATGATTTTCTTTTAGCTCATCCATACCCTGACAGATTCAGCCCACCAGTTTGGCTTGGTGTAGGCAATTGAATGATGACAAATAACAAGAAGTAGTGTTTTTAAACGTCTCTGCTGTTGGCTGATGAACACCCACCTCTTAAACTGGGCTTTTTTTAGAGTGTCTTGAGGTTGCATGCCAAATCTCAGCTTATGATGTACACCAAATATAAACCCTCTCTGTTTATTCCTTTCTGTGTGTCCTGTTATAAGTATTTACTGAGATACTTTTTTCTAGCAGTAGATTATTCTAAGGCATGTGACTGAAGAACATGACACGTCCCTATGGGTATTTTGGGGGGAATCTCAGACTTTTCACTGGTTTTCTTGGTCAGATATTAATGGAAAATCAGTATTTAATGAAAGTAATTTTTCATTCCCAGACCATTGTTCGAGGGAACAAGCCTCGAAAGGATACTTCAATCAACGGCCTGCTGGAAGAGTTTGACAATATCTCAGTGACACGATCCAATTCCCTGCGGAAGGAAAGTCCTCCCACCCACCACCAAGGAAACGCAAACCATGTGCCAAGGCACCAGGAGAAAAATGGTTATATCACGTATTCCCAGTACTCCAGTGAGTCAGACACTACAACAGACTATGTCGTGGAAAGGTATCGAGACAAGACTGTTTATGGGGAAGAGCTAGACAGGTACTACAAAGGGAGCTATGCCGCCAAGCAGAACGGGCACATGATGAAGGTGACTTCCCGGGATGTCTATTACTCAGAAGTGACACCCCTGCAGTCAGACCTCTCTAGGTTCCTCCCAGATTACCATGCACACCTGGAGACAAAGCCCAAACCACTGGAATATGGCGGCCTAAAGCTGGAGTATCAGCGGATCCCCAGCGGATCCTCCCTGGACTATAGAGATCCCTTTCCTTACACCCCATCCCGAGCGTCGGTGCAGAGCGAGTGCCCCAAGGAGAGGCTGGAGTACAGCGACAGCGACTGGGGACATGGCCTGAGCAAGGATGACTACGACAAGAGACCAAAGTCATCCTACGTGGACCCAGCGAGCCCTCAGCCAACGATGAGGCAGAGGTCCAGATCGGGCTCTGGTCTGCAGGAGCCGGCCATGCCCTATGGAGCAAGCGCCTTTAAAGCACACCAGCAGGGACATTCCTACAGCTCCTATACCTACCCCCGCTTGTCCGAAACTGCAGCAGGCATCCCCAAGGTAACGTGACATCCCCAGCTTCCGGGGGTTCTGCTTGGGATTCCCAATAACCCCAACTTCCTTGGCAGTTTTTATAGCATTAGGAGTTTGAACGCCTGTGCAGATCTCATCGGGAGCTGAGAAGCTGGTCTGGTTTGTATATCAGATACTTCTGTGTTTCAGTTGTTACTGTGCAAGGCTAAAACCTCTGGGTTTTAATACTTACATTGTCTTTATGCTATATTTATATTACAAGGTTTATTAACCCTTTGCTGCTAATGACAGTAGGGGTTTACCCCTCTCTGCTTTGTTTTTAAGCAGTGAAATTAAATCAAAGGAGCTTCTCTCACACAAGACATTTTAGATGTAGTTAAAAAAAAAGGGTTAAGGTGCATAAAAACATTTCAACCATGATACCTACAAGCAGCTCCTCTGCACAAATCTGTGGCCTGCTCTGCCTTTTCTGAGTCACATATTACCCACACAAGCTGCCCTGCCCTACTTGCAACAGTTTGCTGTAACTATTTGTTCAAAGAATAACACTTTTCTTACATATCTAGCCACATAGCTACAATGATGACCTGCTTAAACATCTAATACTCTGCAAGAGGTGTTTTTCTTCAGTGTAGATTGCATTGAACATCACTGAGTTCCCCTAGCAACGGGCACCGAGATCATAGCTCATTTTTCTGGGGCTGAAACGGTGTTGAGTTGCTGTGACTTACAAATGGGCTAAAGCAGGTAGCTTGTTAGGTGTGGGATCCACTCTGCTGTTTGATGGTGATGTGAATGGTACGTTTTCTTACTGGCTCTGTGCACTTAGAATGTGGTCCTGTCCAGCTGCAGACCCGGAAGAAGTCCCAGGTCTCTGCAATCCACGATAGCCATATGCCTTGCTCAGGCTTCGGCTACTTTAGTGATCCTGGGGTGCAGTTATCATCAGTGCCCCGTGGTAAAGGGAGAGCGATGCATTTTTATTGCACATTGCATTAAAGCACAGAGCCAGGCTTTGGAGGTCGAGGGTAAATCATGGGGGGAGTAGGAAAGCTACCAGGTCTCTTCATGCCTTTCCTGAGCTCAGGAAGTGGTGGGAAGGATGCATGTGCATAGTTAATGCCAGAGTGTGGCAGTAAATACGGATTCTGGAAGTTGTGCGGAAAGCCTGGGATGGGCTATCAGCCATTTCCTTCATTGAGAGCAATCATGTTGTCAGAGTTTAGAAAAGAAGACTAATACAGTAATTCATGGACTCTCTTGTGCCTGCTCCTGCCAGTTTTACAGCATTCAGCAGGGCAGAAGGCAGAGGTGTATTTTACAGGACTCAAAGCGCTCCAGACACTTAGAAAAATATCCCATTAAAAGGCACTAACAACTTCCATAAAAAACAAGAAGGTGCCTCCGTGCAAGCTTCACTGTGAGCTGTCCCTCTCCTGAGAGCATCAAAAACACTCCCACAGCCTTGGTGTACTAAAACTTGATGATTCACTGTTAAATGCAGCAGTTTCAATTCCCAAACCCCTCCACAGCTCCTGGAAGCAAATAGCAGTTTCTTGTCTTGGATGATTGCTGAAGAATCTTCTTTACAAGGAGGCATTAGTAAGATAATGGTTCACCAAATGAGCTTACTAAATGAGAATCAGGTCTCAGATCAGATATTTTACAGGTTAGATTGGCTCTAAGGTATAATTAAAAGGGGGGAAACGTAAGCAGTGAAAAAGTCTGCAGGCACAAATGTGTGGCTTCAGGATGTGTTTAACAGAGATGTTCGGTTTGTCTTGTAGCTGTGAAGAGCAGACTTCAGTGGTATTAGCAGGTGAGAGATGTCAGATAAATCAGATGTATGCTCTGTTTCATCATCAGTGATTTCAGAGGCATTACATCAGAAGACTTCCACTGTGCTGGGCTTGGCCACTGCTGTGCAGTGGGACCATGGAGGGGCAGGAAGCTGGAGCCTCAGATTTGGTTCTCTCCAATTCCACCCCATGTTACCTATCTGCTCTCCTATTCCTGCAGGCTAACTCCAGTAATGCTTGCACGGGGTCCCAGCATCTGCTGTGTTACCCTCATGCCAGAGAGAGAGCTCAACATCATCACACCATATCAAGCTCATCCCACCAGATCTGCTTATTTTTGGACACTCTCTATCCCATGTTTCTTGTTACCCTCCTCTTCATCACAGGCAGCCCTCTTTACTTTTTGCACTGGCTCCTATTAATTCAAAGCTCTTTTCCCTGTCATTTCTCAGTAACACCATTCCATGACACTGTCCTATCCCTCCTCCAAGGGGCTGTGATTTCTGCTCTCTCCTTCACTACCTTGTGCTGCTGTGACACAGCAGGCACTGTGTGTGTTCTGCAGACACTTTGAGCCAGGAGGGCAGTTCCAGCCTGGTGAAGGCAGAGCCAAGCCCTTACCATCAGAAACCCTCTCCTATTTTCCCTGTTTTCTCATTCACATGCCAATAGATTTCCATGAATGCATGGAACAGAGAGTGTTGGAGATTTCCACCAGTGAAACGCCAGAGAGTAGCCATTCTGTTTGCAATCTCCATGTGATTTACAGACCATCCCTTCAACATATTTTAATTGGGCAAACTGAAACCTCATCAAACAGAAATCCATTTTACGTTTACTGAAGGGTGAGCCCATGTCACCAAGGGGCTTGCACTCCCCTAGGGGGGTATTGGCTGTGTCTGCAGGCCTGTGGCTGCCTTTCTGCCGCAGTCCCACTGCAGAGTCCATGGGGACACCTGTGTGGATGAAAGGCTGCCTTGAGGACAACGTACCCCTTAAGAACAAGCAGTTGTGTTTCCTCCACATGCAGAACAAAACAGGCATCGCTGTCGTCGCAGTGGAAACCAAAGTGAGTTTAAACAGGGTGTTACATCCACCTTTTAACAACAAAAAGACCCTGCTGCCGACGCAGCAGCCAGCAGCAGCAGGGTATTGCCTTGCACCCACGGCACCATGATGGATGTCGTGTCAGAGCTTCAGCTGCTCCTTTGACCTGATCTTGAATGAGCACAGGGCTGGTTTCTTCTTTCCTTTGTAGTATTTAAAGAATTCCCTTTCAGTAGGTACCTGCATTCGGTAGCAGAAATAGAATTAACAGTGGGATAAAGTGTGTTTGATTTTGCTGTGATGCGCCAGGACACAGCCTCAGAGGAGAGGTTCAGATGATTTACTCATTACAGCTCCTGATTTGTTTGTTAGGGATGTGAATGGGCTTACATTGCACAGCAGTGCTAACCCCAGCAATTTTTAGCAAGCACACCAAACCCCTGAATTTTCACTTTAAAATTTCACTGCAGAATCCACTTTTGCCAATGCGTTAGGCTCAGAAGTACCACGCATGGATGAAAACTCCAATAATTCATTAGTGTGGATTAATCCAGCTTGGATTTCTGGACAAGGCTTTCCCCATCTCAGTGGTTAAAAGAAAACGGTGTGTTTACAGCCAAAGCAATAATTTATGTGTCCCTACGTGCACAGATATATAGGACAGGGATAGACTGAGTTCCCCTCCCTCCACCAAACCATCTGAGCACTTTTCCGTGTTAATTAGCTTGACAGATGTAATGTCCTTCATGGAATTCATGATGTCTCTGACCCTCTTCTATTTTATGGCTGCTGCTGCCTGACTAAGTGAAATTATGGCTGTAATCATGGATGTTTTGCTTAAACAAAGCCAGCATCCTAGGAAGTGGCTGTACAACACTGGTACGTGCTCGCTGGGTGCTCCCTATGGCTGGTAGCTGTCAGCGTGCGAGTCTCAGACGGAAGCAGACTCCAGCTTCCCGTCTCCAAGGGAAATCTCTGAGCAGCCCCTCTGGAGAGGCATTCCCTCTTCCTTGCTAAGCCTCACGTGGAATGAAGAGGCAGGCATGCCTGGCTCATGCATGAGGTAGGAATAATACTGCGCTCGGAGGCGACTCCAGCTCGAAACTCCTCCTCGCTGTGCAGCAGCCTACAGTGATGAATTGATGCTGCGGCAGATTTTTGTTCTCTTTTTTTCTGCAGTCTTAGCACAAAATGGTCAAATGATGTTCCACCGCAGAATCCAATTTCACAGTTCACTTGGGTCCTTGATTACACTGCCAAATTCAGATTAATGTGCATTTAGCTAACATGGATCAGGGACTCCTGGCCGCCGGCCAGCAGCAATAGTAGCAACCGTGAGCTGTGTCGAGTTTGCTGCTCTGTCCACCCCTGTGCTCCACCACCGAAATTGATTGATTAAATGAACTCATTGCCATAATTATTTGTAATGGTGCTACATCATGAGCCTGTGTCAAACCACCCCCCTGCCCTGAGATGCTCCACTCGTCGACAGGAGTCACATGTGTTGTATTGTAAATGGGGGGAATGCTCTTTTCCAGGGGGAAAAGAGATGTGTTTTGGTTTTGGATGGGGTTTTTGGTCTTACATGCTGTTTTATTCTCTTGGCTTTTAATTTGGAGAGAAGCAAACTGTTAGTGAATGTGAAGTATTCGTTTTCTTTCAGTCTGAGAGGCTTAGGAAAGCTTGGGAAATAAAAAGGAAGAAAGGAACCTACAAATTAAAAAGGCCTCCCATCGGGATAATTTCCTCTGTGATTGTCTCTGATTTTGGCTGAAAATAAGTGGTTTCGTGACACTGCAGTTAAGTAGTGTGTCACTGTGGAAAGTGATTTAAGGAATGGTAAATTGAATTAGGCTCCTCGTCATACTCATGTATACAGTCACTCAGGCAGCAGCCGGTAGCAGGGCAAGGCAGGAGATGACGGGGGTTTCAGGGTACCAGTGCCTCTGAAAGAAGAGGTTGGGTCATCCCTGAATTGCTGGGGAAAAGCATAAGGAAAGGATCAGGGCTGAGAGTTAAAATGCAGGAATTGGTATTTGAAAGGAAGGACACAAATTGATCTCCCTTTCCCTTTAATGCTTGCTTCTTTTGGGTGCTGTTTGGAGACTGCGGGGAAGGTACGTGTTCATACAAGACTGCCTCGTGTCATACAACTTCTGGGGGTAACAAAAGGGTAGATTTAGATTAGACATTAGGCAGAAGCTCTTCCCTGTGAGAGTGCTGAGGTGCTGGTACAGGGTGCACAGAGAAGCTGTGGCTGCCCCATCCCTGGCAGTGTTCAAGGCCAGGTTGGACACAGGGGCTTGGAGCAACCCGGTCTAGTGGAAGGTGTCCCTGCCTGTGGTAGGGGTTGGAACTGGGTGATCTTAAGGTCCCTTCCAACCCAAACCATTCTATGATTCTGTGAGACTGGAATTTGCCAGAAGGCTGCTGATTGTGAAAGGGTTGAATCCTTGGATGGAATGGCCCAGGGAGCCTGCAGGGCACTGCAGATGTGGAGCAAATAAACTTTTGGAGCTTACTCTTTCATTAAACAATGATTATTGTATCTACAAACAGGTACCTGGGCGGAGGAATGGAACTGAGATGCACCAAAGATCTTGAGGTTTTTCCTGCCTTATTTTAGAACCAATGGAAACACAGCAGCCCAATGGTCTAAAAGTCTCTTTTCAGCAGTGTCATGATGAGAACAGGTACACATGCCAACACCACTGAGAACCTCCGGGAATGCCGAAAGTGAGCTGAGATGGACAACAAGCAGATGTGTGTTTCACCTGTGTTCACTTGTCTGCTTTTGCATTGCAGGTGGATTATGATCGAGCGCAGCTTGTCGTTAGCCCAACGCTCTCTGGATCAGACACCTACCCCAGGGGCCCAGTAAAGCTACCTCAAAGTCAGAGCAAAGTCAGCTATTCAAGCAGCAGCTACCAGTACCCTCTGGTCTACCACAAAGCATCCCACTATCACCAGCCGCCTCTCCAGCCCAGCTCTCCCTATATTTCCACCGCCTCCTACCCCAGCTCCCCAAGTATCACATCAAGTGCTTACCCTCCACCCAGCTGGGGATCCTCCTCAGACCAGCAGCCCTCCAGGGTGTCCCATGAACAGTTCAGAGCTGCCCTGCAGCTCGTGGTCAGCCCCGGAGACCCCCGGGAGTACCTGGACAGCTTCATCAAGATCGGGGAGGGCTCCACGGGCATCGTCTGCATCGCCACCGAGAAGCACACGGGGAAGCAGGTCGCTGTGAAGAAGATGGATCTCAGGAAACAGCAGAGGAGGGAGCTGCTCTTCAATGAGGTGCGTTGTTCTTGGTGCTGGGGTGGGGTTTGTAGGTTCAGCAGGAGATGTGGGCCAAATGGCAACCTCAAGAGCCATGTTAGTACCTTCCTAACAGAGGTGGTGAGCCTCACGTCTGTGCTGTGTAAATACTGTACAACCAGAGCAGTTTTAAATGAGCTACATCTCCTCCTGGCTTTAAGCCATGATGCAGTGGGAGGTCACAGGAAACAGAGAAGAAATCTGCCAGCTGGTTCACACAGCTTATCAGGTGCTGCCCTTTCCTCACCTTCTGCTGATACAGTCTTCCAAGATGGAAGATCCAAACTAACCAGGCTGTTCAAGAAGCCTGTGCACTGTATTCTGGCATATACATGCTGTTTGTGTCCTTCCTCTCCTAACCATTGCTTTCTTGGTGGGTTCCTAAGCAAAATTGCTGACAGCCCCTTTTTCATGGAACCATCTGTGTTAATTCCCACATCTCCTTTCCTGGGTGGTTGCCTCCAGTTCAGTGCCCCCAGCTGCTTATGGAAGATTGTTTTCCCCATGTATGTGATTTTAAACTCAAAACACTGGTTTTCAGTGGCCATTTTTTCATGCAGTTTTTTGGTGCTGAGAGGTCCTTCTGCAACTCAAAGAACTTCTCTTTTTTTTACTGCTTACTCCCTTAAAGAAGCTATGCTGTGTGTTCTCTGCTGCCTTTCTGAGACCACTTGTGAATACACTGATCAACACCAAAATCACTGCAGGTCCCCTGCAGGGGAACCTCTTGTAAGAACTGACCTTTTGATTCTATCATTTGTTTCCTGTATTTCAACTGTAAGAGGCTCTTCCCTCAGCACAGGACAGAGTTTTCTTCAAAACCTTTAAAAACTTAGCAATTTCTAGTAAAAATACTGGGTTTTAATAAACTTCAGGCAGTTTTTCACACAGTCCATGACCGTTCTGGGTATTTTGGCTTGGCTTTGCCTCTGCTGGAAGACTGCTCTGGATTGCCTTGAGGTGTAGCTCTAACCAAGCATCTCTTGAACGGTAACATCTTGAAGCAGGTCCTCCATGCTGTGCAGGACCAGGCTGCTTCCCTGACACGCTCCAGTCACTCGTGTCATCTGAAATCCCTCTGCCTGTAATGAAGCCTTCCCTGGCTGGTGTTTTCTCTGCTGATCACCTTTCTGACACCCCTCAGTACAACATGGTCATGGTCACCGCCTTGGCTGGGCTGCCATTACTGTGGTTCTGATTTTGTACAGTCCCTTTTAGATGTGGGATTTGAGCATCTTATGGATGTATTACCAGCATTCTGTTGATATTCTGTGCCATGTACTGTTTGATTCATGATGAAGATGACTTTGATGGGTTGAACAATTGATCAGGTAAAACATATCTGTTGTACTGAGAGCAACTGGCAGTAAAAAACAAGGAAATTAACAGTCCTGTCCCTCCAGTCTGAAAAAACCAACCCAGTTATCTACTGCTTACACTGCAGCAACTCAAGATTCTTCCTCTTCCTAATGCATTTACAATGGCTGTTAGTTTTATGTAAATATATTGGGTTGGTTTGTACGTTGGCACAAGGATTAGGGAGGATGTGATTCCTAGCAGCACCTTTACTAAGCACAAAGAGGAAAGCACAGTGAAAAAGAAGGTCAGAACAAGTGTCACATCATGCTTGTAGGAGCTCACATACCTTCTCTCTCTTCCTCACAGGTTGTAATCATGAGAGATTACCATCACGAGAACGTGGTTGACATGTACAACAGTTACCTTGTTGGCGATGAGCTGTGGGTTGTCATGGAGTTTCTGGAGGGCGGTGCTTTGACAGACATAGTGACTCACACGAGGTGGGTTGGGTAGGGTAAAGCCCACAGCAGGAGCCAGGCAGGAGAGAGATCCTGTGGTTTCCTTCATGGATGCCTGCAGACTGTGCCCTCCAGGCTCACCTCCTGGTGAGGGAAGCTGGGTACCTCCTGGCTCTGTATGTGTGATTTCATACATGTGTATATTATTTTTGTATATACATACAAAATGCATATGTACAAACATAAAAGTACATACCGTATACATGCCTGAAAAATACATGTACATAAATACACATATGTAAATATGCATATAGCTATATATGCATGTGTGTGTGTGTAGAATCATAGAATGGTTTGAGTTGGAAAGGACCTTAAGATCATCCAGTTCCAACACCCCTCCTTCCACTAGAGCACGTTGATCCAAACCCCATCCAACCGGGCCTTGAAAATTGCCAGGGATGGGGCAGCCACAGCTTCCCTGGGCACCCTGTGCCGGCGCCTCAGCACCCTCACAGGGAAGAGCTTCTTCCTTATATCCAACCTAAGTCTCCCCTGTTTCAGTTTGAACCCATTACCCCTTGTCCTATTGCTACAGTCCCTCATGAAGGGTCTCTCTCCAGCATCCTTGTAGGCCCCCTTCAGATACTGGAAGGCTGCTATGACGTCTTCACACAGCCGCTGCCTTCTTAGAGCAGCCTTGTTCTTACGTATATATTATACACATCCTGTGTTATGCTCGCTTTACCAGCATAAATCAGCCAGTGCAGATGAATTCCTGTCAGTACCAGCATTTATGAAATAGAAAGGAAAGAAATACCTGACAGGGCTTGCTGGTAGATGGGGATTTGCTCGCCCTTCAGGAGGTAATTTAGCAGCAGCACAACTTATATCCATTATTACTTCCTAAAATGGCAAAAAAAATCTTCCTTACCCCGTTTGGAGATCTGTGGTGTTGGTTTTGCTGTCAGAACTGCGTCAGTTCTAAGGGTGATGTCTCACCATACCGTGCAACCACACTGTCAGAAATGTTAACAGCAAACCAAGCCTAAAACATAATGGGAAAAGTATTTTTCTATCCAAATATTTGTGCTTATGGTAGAGCTCATTCCCGTATTTCAGTTAATAGCACACCTTTAAAGAAGGTGATTTGCCAGCACAAGAGCTGTACTGTCTGAAACCGTCCTTCCTTTTCTGAGTGGAGACAGTAGATTTTACAGCCCACTTTACATCTGCTCTTCACTCATCTTTTCCTGCTATGCAGGATAAAATGAGATGGGGAAGAGGAATTCTTTGTTTCATTTCTTCCTCTTGAATAAAGAAAGATTTCCATACCAAACCAGTGGGAGAGTATTGTGGGGAGAGAGCAGAAAAGCAAGGAATAGTACATTAGGAAACCTGCCTTCTCTCATAGCTTAATGATGCCTTTAGATCCTAGCAAAAGCAGAGCTGTAACATGGAGGTTTAGTTTTTAGCGTTGCCTTAGCTGATGTGCTGAAATAAATCACAGTATTGCAAGTCATTTGTTAACTCCTGCTCCCTGAAACATTCCAAGCTCTATCTTAGATCCTTATGACAGGAGTTTAACCGCAAACAGATGTTCCCAGGACACCACTTCTTAAGAGCTGTCATCTCTTTTTTGACTCAAATACACTCTTGCCTTAATCTTCTGGGCTTTTTTTTACATTGCATGACCTTCCCTCAAAGATGTTGCTAAAACACTGCAGATGGCACACACTGTTCTCCAGGGGTGGTTTTCTGCTGGAGACATCCACCTGTGCCAAGGGGAGGGTTAGGCTGGGTATTAGGATCAGTTCCTTCCCCAAAGGGTGCTCAGGCATTGGAATCAGGCATCAGCTCAGTGGCTGCCCAGGGCAGTGCTGGAGTCACCATCCCTGCAAGTGGTCACACATCGTGTAGATGAGGCCCTTGGTGCCATGGGTTATTGGTGGCCTTGGCAGTGCTGGGGTAATGGTTGGACTTGATGATCTTAAAACTCTTTTCCAACCTCATTGATTCTATGATTCTGTGATCCAGAAATGAGGCAGTGGTACTCGGGTGCACAACCCATCCCAGCCATCACCATCATGCTGTGGCAGACGGCTTCTTCCAGGATAGGGTTTTGCACCCATGCACAGAAATGAGGACTCTTTC
>JANHGB010055811.1:1153-16009 GCA_026283785.1 Coracopsis vasa
AGGGATGGAGCATTCACAACTTCCCTGGGCAACCCATTCCAGTGCCTCACCACCCTTACAGTAAAGAACTTCTTCCTCATATCCAATCTAAACTTCCCCTGTTTAAGTTTTAACCCGTTACCCCTTGTCCTATTGCTACAGTCCCTAATGAAGAGTCTTCCCTTATATATTGAACATTACATTATATCTTTATGTACAGCTTTGTTGAAGAGTTTATGCTGGAGTCATTATCCACTGGTAGTTAGATCCTCACCAGAATCCGGGCCTTTGATCCATAAATACAATTTATGTCATTTTTTCCTCCAGACCAGTATCACCTTAAGTATGTAACTGTATTAAAATACTTCCAGGCTGGTATCTTTCAGTAAAGCAATTTAAATTACTCTTATGGTAATGCCTTCATTATCTGCTAGCAAAACAAACTTTTTATCAACAGCAAACTTTACCACAAATTTAGTATAATTGTCACAACTATAAAACTATTAAATAGTTTTGGCTCATGAGCTGAGACCTTTGGAACTCTGCTTATTGAGACCACATTAATAACAACTAATGGCAACCCTTGGAGACTAGTCAGTAAACCAGTTTGCAAATTCAGCTCATTCTGTCTTAAGTCTGTATCATTTGGTATCAAGTGCCTTAAGGGCATCCAGATATATTCTGTTAGCACAGTTACTTTATTAACAGAACTTACAGTCCTCCAAAAGGCAAGCAAAACAAAACATTTTTTACAATAAGGATCTTGTGTTGTACTGACAGTTCAGTGACACTGCTGACAATTCAGTGGTTGCTGGGTGTAATAGCAGTCTTAAACTATGTAGGGAACTTTATTCCATCTGTGAATATTTATTAGTAGGACCACACAATACAGATTCTTTGTTCTTCTTTACCTATCTTCAGCCCACATGTTGGTGGCATGATAAACCTTCAGTCACTTGCATTAATTGTGATTTTATAATAGCGACAGAAGATCAGTCCTTTCTACTCTGCAGCTACTGGGATCAGGATGGGGCTCGTGACTGGGATGGGGGGGGAGCAACAGAGTGTGAAGTGGGGCTGTGAGGAAGGGCTGTGCCAGGAGACATAGAGCGGGGAGAAGCACCAGGACCGGAAACAGCCTCTGGTTCCTGGGAGCTTCTGAGCCAAACTGCAGTTGTTTGTGGCAATTATGTCATACTTAGGGTCTTCCTCTGTGATGGCCTCTGAGAGCCCCCGATGTGCACAGCCTGTATCCTGCCTCGCCTGCCCTCCCATTCCTTGCCCTCCCCTCTCCTTCCTTCCCCTCTTTTCTCCTCTTTCCCCAGCCCCTTTTATGGTCTGCCTGTCCCCCGTATTCTCTACCCCAACTTTCTGTCTCCTGCTGACACCATTACTTTGCTGGCAGCAGCTCTAGCAATCATTTCTCCCTACAAGATACTTTCCCAGCAGGTGTGTGGATTTGGGGGCGTGGGGTGTAGTGTGTGTGTGTGAGAAAAAAGATTGAGAACTGCTGAATCATCTGCTGTTTTTCACAAAGAGTAAAGGTGAGTGGGATGAACAAAGGGAGTCATTGGTTAATAGTCACCATAGCCTATGGTTGAATAGCAAGGGCCATGATCCTGCCTTCTCATTCATGCTTGTGCTGCAAGTGCTCTTCTCGTGTTTTGGGAACTGAGGAGCAGCAAGGCTTAGGCCAGAAGCTTCCCATTAAATATCAGGTCAATAATGGGCTTCCATGAGCTTCTCAGTCATCAGATTCCAAGCTTGCACAGGCCAGATGTTAGAGACCACACCCGAGCAGAGGCCCCTGGGTGATTATACACAAATAGCATTAATTGATTGTAATGCCACAAAAATGAGATCTTTCCACTGTGTCATAAGAGCAAGTCCTCTGAATGTGAAATTAGACCAGTTGCAGGTTTTTTTCCTGGGTGGCTGCAGTTGGTGCCTATGCTGTCTTTTCCACACACATGGAGAAGGAAGGGAAAAGCACCATTTCCACAGCAGTATTTTCAAGATCTCAGTACCTGCATGGATGCTTTGCTTCTCTGATATGGGGCAGGTTCTTACCTCACGTGATAAGAGGAAATGAGAAGCAATCATTCCAAAGGAAAAGAAGCCTGAGCAAGGCTCCCATATCACCCAGGTGATTCCACACACCCCTCTGACAAGTGGTTCCTGAGAAAAAGGCCACCAGCACCCTTGTTTTGATGGCCCTTTGAGCTCTTTAGCATGAACAACCCTGTAGTTAGTTTCTCATGGCTATAATTTGCTTCATTGTTGGTTTTACATCCCGCAAAACTATTGGAATCTTGACTTTGAGACCTTGACTTTGAAACCTTTCAGTTGTTTGAAACAACTGGGAGAACGAAAGGTCCTCAGGGGAAAGAATACATGAAGATGGGCAGATGCATCTGGTGGGAAGTTAACATTTGTAGCAAATATTTAACTTCATGCCTGAAAAACTAGGCTGGTTTAGTTTTGTAAACTTGTGAAAGCAGCTTCACTTAGTTTCTTGCAGAAAGTTGTTGCCTGCCAGACTTCTCAAAGGAGGTGTTCAACAGGCCCACACATGTTCACGTTAGGCAGTGTTTATCTAAACCTTTGAGAAAATAGAAAGTGTAATTTGTCATTACAATGCATTGTATGTGCACACATTGCGTGCACAGTGGAATAAATATGCCTCTTATGTCCCTTTCGGAATTAATTTCAAAACTGTTCAGCTGGTTCTACTGAAAGAATCAATGTTGCAACTTCAGTTATTTATAAAAGATGTCTCTGAGTATACCTGGCCTTGTCAGTGGTGAGACAACAAATTTAGCCCTTTAGATTAGACTTAGGTTATTTGCAAACTCAAAAATACAGCCAGTGTCTCTGCACACACCTTCAGTAACTGTTCTCTAGAAACTGTGAGCAGCAGTGAACTTTATAAAGGCATTGATGCATAAATACACTTAAAAGTCTTTATAAATATTTTTTAAAGGGTGTTCACAACTGACAGTATCATGGGTGAGAGGCCCACATTCAATACACTGGTCTTCTTACCAAGTTACAAGCCTGCCTGAAGGGCAGGCAAGAGTCCAGCTAAGTTTTGCCATTGAAAGTACATCTTTGGTGTCATGAAGTATAAAATTTAGTTATTTGGCATGAATTTATATGCTGCGTCTTTTCTGCACAGAAAAAAAGATGTTAACATTTTGACCGCAGCCATCTTTAAACATGTATTTTATGCTTCAAAACTGGAGCAAGAGCAATTCTAAGATATTGCACAGACTCCTGATGAGGCTGGTGTTCATGGCAAACCATGTGGCTAGAAAATGTATGAATAAGTATGTACTTCAATCTTTCTTATTTGTATAATTAATTTATTGATTACTTTTTTCAAAGATTATCATCACAATTGAGCACTGTAATAAATCTTATCACAGAATCACAGAATGGCTGAGGTTGGAAGGGCCTCTGGAGGTCAACTGGTCTAACCCCTTTGCTCAAGCAGGGCCACCTAGAGACAATTGCCCAGGACTGCAGAGGACTCTTGAGTATCTCTAAGGATGGAGGCTCTCCCACCTTTCTGAGCAACCTGTGCCAGTGCATCATTACCCTCATAGTAAAAAAACCAAACCCGTCTCCTGATGTTTAGGCAGAGCCTCCTGTGTTTCAATTTGTGTCCATTGCCTCTGGTTCTGTCACCAGGCACCACTGAAAAGAGCCTGGCTCTATCCTCTTTGTATCCTTGCTTCAGGCTTTTATACACATTAGTAAGACCCTCCCTGAGCTTTCTCTCCTGTAGGCTGAATAGTCCCAGCTCTCTCAGCCTCTCCTCACAGGAGAGATGCTTCTGTCCATTTGTCCCCTTTGTGGCCCTTTCCTGGACTCTTTCCAGTTTCTCCATGGATGCCTTGTTCTGAGGACCCCAAACCTGGACACAAGACTCCAGGTGTGACCTCACCAGTACTGAGTAGAGGGGAATGATCACCTCCATTGACCTGCTGGCAATACTTTGTCTAATGCAGACCAGGATACTATTCACCTTCTTTGACGCTAGGACACGTAGCTGACTCACGTTCAACTTGTGTCCACCAGGAGCCCCAGTTCCTTTTCTGCCAAGCTGCTTTCCAGCTGGGTGACTCCCAGCATATACTGGTGCATGGGGTTGATCCTCCCCAAGTGCAGAACTTTGCATTTGTCTTTGCTGAAGTTAATGAGGATCCTGTCAGTCCATTTTTCCAGCCTGTCAAGGTCCTTCTGGATGGCAGCATGACCCTCTGGTGTGTCAGCCACTCCTCCCAGTTTGGTGCCATCATCAAACCTACTGAAGGTACCCTCTGCCCCATCATCCAGCTCATCAATGAAGTTGAACAGGAGCGGACCCAGCATTGACCCCTGGGGTACAGTGCTAGTTAGTGGCCTCCAGCTAGGCTTTGTGCTACTGACCATCCCCCTCTGGGTCCAGATCACTGCAGACACCCCACATAATATTTGAATATTCACACTAGGTTCATCATCATGGTATCTGAGTACTTTCAACAGCTTTAGGATCTTTTGCTTCTTTCATTTTTTTCTTATCTGTGTGTGCAGTTCATTAACAAATGCAAATTCAGTTCTGTCATGGAGTTATCTACCAGTATTTCCTGTTTTATCAATCCCTTGGAAATAACTTAATTGTTCTTTAGAAAACAGCTGAGCTCAACAGACCTAAAATGCTGTGGTGAGACCAAAGTGACTCAGAACACTGGGAAAGGATTTTCTGTTGTCATGAAGATTCATGATTTATGTTTATCTGCAGACTGCAGTGAGCTCATTCACTTGGGTAACATTGAGTGAAACCTTATATGTCTCCACCCATATAAAGCAATCTTCTGTTCTAATATTCAAAAAAAGTTTCTAAAGTTACTGAGAACTCTCCTGACACGCCTTTATTAACAAGCCAATGCTGGAAGGAAAAAGATTTCATTGTGCTCAAGAAATGTTTTTAAAAGATTTCCCTGTGCACTTTTTTAACAGGAAAAAGCGCCAAATGTACATTTCAGAATGCAAAATAATTGAAAAGTGAGCAACTTCCAAACATGTTGGAAGTTTGGAATGCTGTATTTACATGCAGACTGGAAAAGCTAGTATGTTTTAAGCATCTTTTTGGCTAGATTTTCATGAAAATTTGTAACTGAAGGAGGGAGACAAGGTATACAGAGAGCGTAGACCAAATATGGCTATTTTCACTATACAGAAGGTATCCGTCGCCATCTAGTGACACCACGTTGTGCCTGAGTCGGAATCGGGCACTTAAGATGAGCCTGCCAGGGAGAAGGTTGTGCACCAGGGCTCTTTGCCAGTGTTTTCCAGAGGACTTGAGGTCGACAGACCTTGGTCACAGCTCTGGTGACTGAGGGCGCACTCCTGAGGAGGTGTCCCAGACATGGTACAAAGGTGGGTGCAGAGTTTGTGGTGGCACAGCTCTTGCCAGACCTGTGCTTTGGGGAGGTAGCACAGGTATGTGCATGCTCTGGCCTCTGTGCTGACAATTCCCTGACCAGATTTTAAGAGCACTTGAAGAGGAACCCCTGCTTATTCCATGGTGGAAAAAGTTCTTTGTATTTGGAGGGTGCCATGCATTAAATCTTACAGGGTAACAGGTCCCAACACTTACTGATCTTCTCCTCAGTAACAGTATTACGATTTATCACAGTGTCATGATTTTTTGCATTTTGAGTTTTGTATTGTAATTTTTAAAAATATCTCAAGTGAGGCCTGATTTTACCCAACAGTGGTAAAACAACAAAGAATGTATAGTATCGACCAAAACATTCCTGCTTATATTTCTGCTTTTTCTAGTGCCATTCACTCTGTAGTCTCCTGCTGCTTAACTAAACTAGCTAACTCCACGGAGGAGCTGAGTTAGCCACTGTAGCCTACCAGCAAGGATGAGCAAAAGGAAAGACCCTGCAGGGAAATAAAAGAAAATTCAAATTTGTTTGTTTCCCAGAGCATGTTTCTCAGTGCCTAATTAAGTGCATGCCTCCTTGCTGAAGTCCACAAGAAGAGCCATCATTCAATTTCCCACTGCGAGAATATTATAGGGTTTGTGAATGAGAGGCAAATTGGGGAAATATTGTTTAGAAGCCACAATGGATTACAAGAGCAGGCTGTGCAGGGAGGGTGGGCAAGAGGTCCCCTGGAAGGGATTGCAGGAAAATGGCCCTCTCAAGGTGGCTCTCAGCAAAGTCAGAGAAAAATAGCCTGATCCCGAAATGGCAGATCATGCAAATAAGTCAGTGATTTATAGTCAGTGTGAGCACATATTGAGCCAAAATAGTTCAGTCAGATAACTGTGGAAGGCAACTTAACTTCCTTTAAGCCGGTGCTCCAGAACTTATGTATCCTAAAGGGGAAAAATTACAGCAAATAACTCCACAATTAACTAAGAAACCCTTAATACTATGTGTAAAGAGAGACCCTACAAGGAACACATAGAATTCTATATAGGCATATTTCTACATGCCAAAAGGCATATAGAAACGTGAAAATGTCAAAAGTCAAACTTTGGTATAGGCTGCAAATGAAATTCAAGCAAATAGTAAAAGCTACCTTGGCCATATAAACAATAAAAGTGGATACCTTATAGAACATAGACGTGGTTGCACTTAAACATAATGTAGGTCCTGTCCCAAACTACCTGAGTATTTGACTCAGCATCAGTAATGGTAATGCCCCAGTACACAGGGGCAAAACGAAGGATGTTCATGAGAATGGGTGTGGAGAAAAAAATTGTCATCTGCAAGGTGAAACCAAAGGGCAAAGAGCTCAGCTCTCAAGGAGGTGCAGTAACTGAGATAATAAAGCCAGTGGTAAAAGTTTTAAGGCATTTCCTAAAATGGATGGCAATACCATATAATTAAAAAAATGAAAAATTAAGTTGTGATCTTTAATGAGAAAATTGATCCACTTCTGTGTATTATCATGATCTTGATTGCCTACAAGGACTCAACAGTTTGTAAAAGAAATACCTGAAAATGGGAGAAATAGTTACCAAAGATAGATTGTGCCAAATTAACTTGGTATTTTTCTTTGCCAAGATACACAATGATTTTAGAGAATGGAATTACTGTAAAGCAAATCCACATAGATTTCAGTAAAGTCACTGATATGGTGTTATGTGGAAGTCAGTGTGATGATGTGGGTAAATCACAGGGAAGAAACCAGCTGAAGGGCAACAGCAATGGCTGTACTTACAGGAGACTGCTCAGGCAATAGGGAGATGAGTTGCATAACTGTGGATTAGGGATTGACTGCATTTATCATTTGCTAATGATTACATCCAAAGAATAGAAACAATTAATGAAATACACTGGTGACAGAAGGAAGATATCTGGCATGCACAGTAGGACTGAACTGCTATAAAGCCAGGGTTCAGTTAACAGAAGTCTAATGCAACAAAGGCAAGGGACTTAACGACTAGGAAGAATTTCTTCAGGTCCATCAGCTGCTGACAAAAGACAAAGAGAAAGGCCTGGCTGGTTTAGTCAATTGTCCATCACAGGATGTGTAAAGACCACTACTGCAACGCCATCATGAAAACTCAAAACACATCTAAAGACCTGTATATAGGTGCTGCATTTTGAGTAGGTTAAAGGGAAATATGTATGCAACCATAGAAGCTGATACCTTATGCAGAATATTTAGAACAACTCTGTCACAGTGAAGCAAGATTAATACATGCTGGGTGAACTTCAGGAAAGAGGACCTTAAAATGGCCAAGGAAATACCAGTACTTTCAGTATAGGCCAGAAAGTGTCTTGTTTAGCTCAACCAGATATGGTTTCAGAGAGTAACAAGGGGAGGGAGTAACTGGGGAGGGAGAGCTATGCAAGTCGAAGGATACTACCTTGAGAACAAATGAATATAAACTAGCTTCCACTGAATCTAAACTGATAATAGACTCCTCACTAGAAGTTAATTAGTAATAATTATTATATAATAATATTATTATTAATAATTGTTAATTATTGAGGAGGGTGGAGACAAACAGCTGTCTTCCATCTAGAGTTTGCTACCCTTGCTTGTGGCCCATGCTTGTGAAGTTGCTGTGGTAACAGAGATGGGAAGGATTTGAGTTCTAAGTCCCATGTTTTCCAGCTTCCTCCACATTCAAGTTGTAGTTCTGTACAATCTGAACATTCACGATGAAAGCCATACATTAACATGCAGTACATTGGTGCATATGCTTAACTTTAAACACAGATTGGTCCCACTTGATCTTCAGATTTCAGGGGAAAACCTGAACCATCAGTAAAGAGTGATGTGTAATGGAACCTCTCATTTAAATTCAGGCAAGGCAACGCATACAAGCTTAACAGAAGGAAAGATATTCCTGTATTGTATAAACCAAATTTAACTCACTATAGTGTAAATACTTCAGTGCATAAAGATGAAATATACATATACTATAATCGAAACCTGACCTCAGTGTACTCCCTACTAAACCAGTGGGAATTAAAAGCTTGTAAGCATCAGGATCCCTCAGGACTGTTTGTAATTCAGGTAAGTTGCAAACTTACAGATTTGATGTTGTCTTTTGTTAATCCATGTTATAATTATGAGTGTGCCAGTACATATAACATGTTGCAGGTGTCCACCGACATATATATTTATATATATATTTAATATACATATTTTTGTATATATTTACTTGACTTCACTAAAAATGCTAAACTGAGGTATTACAACATGGTAAGTAATGTAGCAATAGACATATTCTACCTCGTTGCCAGGTAGACTATAAAATTTATAATTCTTTCAAACAGTGATATTTCTCTACCGAAATTGTAATAAAGAAATAATATCTGAAGATGTAGAAAATCATGGACAATTCCTATATTGAGAGCTTGACAATAACAAACTCAACACAACATGTACATTTTATTAGAAGCTACCTTCTGTTTGAATATTTTTCTGTAAATATTGTTGGCTCTTTGTAGTATTGTACTTTGTACACACATGATTTAACTGATTTTATAATTTGCAACTTGAAACAAACTTTGGAGTGTGCCAGTGAGCTGTGACCTTCTAAATGTCTTTGTTCCTTGGTGGAAAGGCTGAGTCACTCATTGTGGGGGATTGTGGAGGATGGAAACTCAAAAGAATAGATGGGACAGATTCAGCCCAGGTGTGGCTGCAGTCAGTGGTGCTCTAGAGCTAAATCTGAGCCAAGATTAGGCTTCCTCCAGGAGAAGGAAGCTGCCTTGGACTAAAGCACCTGCGGTAACACTGTCTTGCCCCCATCACATCCAAGCTCACACGTTAGGGTGCGGTAGGACGCTGGCATGGCATCTAGTGCAGTAAAACACATTTTGCACTGCCTTTATTAACAGGTCTGAGCCTGTTCCAGTGCTACACAATTCTTTAAGCACAGAAAACCCTACATAAAAGCTAAGCTATATTCAGACTTCAAAAGATTTGCCAAAATGACAAAAGTCAACCCTTGGTGGAAAGCTCAGAGTAGAGAGAAAATTCAAAGGCCTCTTATTTTTAACCAAGAATGTAGCAGTTTGTCTCGGTTTCCCAGCTCAAACAATGTGGCAGGCTGGCGAGAGTGAGATATTTTCTATGGGCTCAGTTCCTACTATTGTTTACAAGCCAAATGTGTAGCTAGATAGTAATGGGTCAGCCCACTGGCAGTCATGGTACAGGCATCTCTTACTAGTGACATGCCTGTGTGTTAGAACAAAGAAACACGTGAAGGCAAGGGACTTACAGTCTTCTTCCTTTCTCATAAGCATTTTGGCAAGAAAATTTTGAAAAAAAACATACGGGTTTCTCCAGAGAATTTTATAATCACGATTTTTTTTTGCCAAGAGTTAAGCATCTAAGCAGTGATAGCTAAATAATTCTCTGAAAATACTGGATTTATGACAGAATCCAGTGAAGCATAAGGGGGGTACTAGTTTGGCAAGAGTAGGATTATTGTCTGTTGTTCATATTGTCTTATTTCTGCAGTTCAAAGTGATGAACCAGACTGTTTTAACTTGTCTCTCAATATTCAGGGGTGTGTGTGTGCATGCACGCATGTGCCTATGTCTCTGTGGCTATACATGCGCATACATGCACACACACATCGTTAAGCTCTGTGGCTATACATGCGCATACATGCACACATACATCTGTTAAGCACCATATTTGCAGACCCATGTTGTATCTGAAAAACTATTAGAAAGCTGCTCTTCAAACAGAACAAGATCAAGCTTAGTCTTGAATTAAAGAAGATTGCAAGAAAGCAGGAATGAAGCATAAAGTAGAAATGCTCTCTTTTTATCACTTGAGGCTCCCTAACTACCCCTATACCTCAATTTTAAGAGTGTTTAGGAACAGTGAAGACATAGAATTGTTTTCAGGTAGACCATAGCTGTGGACATGAAATTGCAAAGGATGCAACATTCATTTCCACTCAGCTTTACCCACGGCAATGGAACTCATGGAGGCTGAATTAGAAAAAAAAGTTGTATTTTATGGCCCTACTTCTTTTTACTGGTAAATATTACTTGAATAGTGAAATCAGTTAAGTAAAACCTTCTAACATTAAGTTACTAGTTCTTTAATAACAACACAAATACTATTTGCTGCAACTCTTTTGAATGTATATAACACTAATGGCTGCCAATGAAGATGGGAAAAGTGGTTTTTAGGGTGGGTGCAGTATGTCAAGTTCATTGTAGAATAAATTCATGTAGGTAATTATCACAGTGGGTTTACCCTGACTTGTCATTAATGGGGTGCCAGCCCCATTATTAAATTAAAGTCATTAAATTAAATTATTAAATTATTAAATTAACTTATTAAATTAAGGTCATGTGGCAAAATGCTTGGACTGACAACTGCTGTCATACTACTGATTGCATTGGTTGAAGTAGTCTTACAAAGTCAACCAGATGCATGATGTATTTTATTCTCTGGTTTGCAATTGTGTTAGGTAATCCCAAATACACTAAAGCTCTGTATACGAAGCCACAGTCTGACCTATGTGTAAATTCAGAACAATTTTACTGGGAATGTATATACAGTAATGTCAAATTATGTTTTTGGTGTGATAGCCTTCTAATGAAAGTCATTCAGCATCTTCTAATGAAATCAGTGTAACATGGTTAAGTAACACAATCATACAAACCTCTTATAAATGGATGGATAGTCTTGTCTCCCGAGAAAGGAAAGTTATGTTTACATTTTTGCTTTGTTTTCTAAGCCTACACAGACTCTCACATGAGACTTTTTGTACAAGCTAAAATTATTCATTGAGCACCTAGTTTTCAGTAGCATATTCTAGCTAAACAGACCACATCCTGACGCGAAATCTCCTTTCAGCACTTTTTCTTTCAATTTGATGTAACTTCATGCTGAAGTCAGCTGTGAAATTCCAGTTTTGCTGAGCTCAGAATCTGTTCACTGTAGCACCCATGCCCATTGATTAAATTTTGCCCTGACACCTGTATCTGAAGGCTAAACTCGCTTTTGGATCCTAAGAGTTGCCTCTTCAAGCAGGATTACTCTCTTTCCTCAGCATCTGCACATGTGGCTTCTAAACCAGACATGGTGCTACCACTGTGTCTGCAGGGTGCAGACAGCCCGCACTGCCTTCACACCACTCTTAAGCTGTCAGGGCAGTAGTTTTCAGGTCTAAGGCTCCTTAGAGGTAAGATGCTACTGAATGAAGTGTGGTCCTTCTTGGTTACCTCCTGTGGGTCCTTTGAGAAGTATCTAGAGGCCCAGGGATCACAAGCTGAAAACCATCAGAGCTAAGCAACCCAGCACCCTTGCCTTTTTAGATATCTATTCTTTATATCAGTACTAGCAAGTGACTTCAATGTGCTCCCCAGTGCTACTGTGCTGACACTGTATGTGAGGTACAATCTGCGAATAAATGAAGAGCCTTTACATTCTCTTCCAGTTTATATACACATGTTACTTCCTGCTATCTTATTACATGAACACATCAAGCCATGACTCAAACCAGGCTGCACTGTGCTGAAGATAGGGACCTGTTTTTAATAACTAACTCCCTGGGTTATAGCAATTTACATTGCAGTGTTATACAGGAACAGAAAGAAAGCAGAAAGAACGAAGTGGTTTATATGGAGATGAGGAACAATTCCTTCCCCAGAGGGTGCTCAGGCATTGGAACAGGCTGCCCACAGGAGTGCTGGAGTCACGATCCCTGAAGTGTTCAAACACTGTGTAGACGAGGCCCTCAGTGCCATGTATTAGTGGTGGCCTTGGCAGCACTAGGGTAAGGGTTGGACTGGATGATCGTAAAGGCCTTTTCCAACTTGGTTGATTCTATGATTCTATAATTGGGCAATGTTTGTGGTTATATGATTTTACCAAACATTGTAGTCAAGAAGGCCCATCACTTATTAATGAAGTTTTTAATTCAGCCTGATATGTCTTTTACCTTTTAATTCTTAAATGAGTAACTGTATTAATGTTCCTTCTAGAGTCTTGTGAATTTTACTTGTAATATATTAATCACCTGAGTGTTTGATAATGTATCTTCCCAGTTTCTTTTTCCTACATGGAATTAGCATTCATTGGCTTATTACTCTTGCCTAGACTGTGGATATGAAGATCCCAAATCTTGGGTGGCATAACTGTGCATTCCAAAGGAAAATCTGGCATCAACTGACAATAATTAGCACTGAAAGGATAAAAAGTCATCATGATGAAAATCATCTGGAATCCGTAGGAAGGTTAATCCCAGATGGATCAGCGGGGATTATCATCATGGTAGGTCATGGCCCTTCCCCTTCCCTGAGTCCCAGCAGAGGCAGCTGAGACCTCCCACTTAGAGAAACTGGCTGCCTAGTCCAGAAGGCCTGCCCACAGCAAGTGTGGGAAGAGAAATGAACAGAGGAAATGCTCAGTGACTGAACTCCCGCAAGCCTCTGAGCAATGAAAAGGGCTGAATACAGGAAGAGTGTTTGACAGGCACAAAAAGGAAACAGAAGAGGAGCCTCTCTGTGACCAGGGGACTGGTAAATATGCTTCATTCTGACCAGAAAGATTGCAGAGAAGGGGCTTTTTGGACTTAGAAAAAACAACAGTGTCTCCAAAGACAGAACAGACATGGACCATGAGATGATGAAGCAGAAATAGGTGAATAACTGCTGGAAAAGATAGTCTATCAAAGTTGCTGTCCAACTTGTATAGTTTTCTTTCTCTCTTTGGTACTTTACACTACATGTGGGCTTGAAATTTCATAAGCCCCAGTCTTTCCTGAAGTGGAGACTTCCTCCTAGAGAGGGGCAGTTTGCCGCAAGAACTCTTCACCACTGTTCCTTCCTTTGCAGTAGAGCAAAAATCAACTGCTCTGGGATCTGGGTGCCTTTAGTCCAAATGGAGCAAGCCCCCATTTCAGTTCATTGAGTCCCTAGGGCTTACCAAATAAAAGGTTCAGTCAACAAGCACTCTGATCCCTGCAGCCCAGGGGTGGGATTGATGCTACCCCACCCCACTCGACAGAGGTCCCGAACATCTAAGAGGAAGGAGAGAAAAGTTGGAAACAGCAAGTAACACCAAGCTCTGCTAAGAATAGAACCAAAGCCCTGAAACATCTACTCCTTTTTGCATTCCCTACGTTTGCATAATGTGAAATTTTAGGGCAATGAAATAATTTCTGGTTCCAACTTGTTGCTTTTTCTGCAAAGTGTTTGTTTGGCTTTTTTTTAATCCTGAAGCCAAAACTTTCCTCCGAATGGAAAGCTCAGCCCCCTCCTGGCTGTAAAATTTACACAGATGTATAAAAGAAGTGTAATATTTAAAAAGTAGTTTTACTCTTTAAAGACATTAGATCAGGACATACTAGTAGCCCTGGTGATGGGCACTTTTACATATTTATGAAGTACAGAAGGAAAACAAACCTGTCCTTGCAAAATGAATACTCCTTCCCCCAGTAATTCTGCAAACCCTGGCACTGTGCAGGGATTGCCGTGTCTCTCAGATTGAAATCACACCACTTGCTCTGTTTTAACAAGAGTGAAGGCATACAGGCCATGAGAAGCCAAAATTGTGCAGCAGAAATCCAAATGCACGGTGCTGCCCTGGAGCTGCATGGAGTGATGTGTAATACTTTTTCTCTGACCTTTTGGAAAACTTTCCCAACGTTTTTCCCAAAGCTTTTGAGAGCATTTGAGCCTCTCCTCAATGCATGGCATGCTGGGCACCAGCATCTGTCTAACGGAGAGTTTTTCAAAGACTGCTAAGCACATCATCATCTTTCACCACCAGCCTTTGCAGAGCTCTTTTCCTTGCTCTCGCCGCTGCCATCCAGCCCAGGGCAGGTACAATTCTAGGCAAGCAGAGCTAGTCAGAGCCCAGTCTTCAGGCAGTGACCAACCCTCTTCAGTACCTCATAGGCATATCCGTGTCCTCAGAAGCAGTGTCATCTTGCAGTTGCTTTGATACCACTGTCTTGCTGATGTCTTTATCTGGCATTGAGGTAGAAGAAGGTGGGAGGAGAAGAGAGAGCATTTTTAGGACTGAGAACTGGCAAGCTTAATAAAGCTTGCAAAAAACTTTGTGATCCACACCTCCACCAAAAATGCTTTGTTGGTTGACCGATCAGCATCAAGTGGTTAACTCCTGGTCAGTAGCTGTAGGAGGGGGTCACCTTCAGCACAGCAATCCGCATGCTTTGGACCGTGGAGGTGTACTCTGCTGTCCCTTTGCTGCTGCTGCTGCTGCAGTAATGTAGCTGCAATAGCCACATGCTTTGGATCATGAAGGTGTGCTCTGCTGTTCCTTTGCTGCTGCAGCTGCAGCTCTGAGGTAGTCTCAAGAGTAATATAGCTGCTGCTGGTCAAGTCACATTGCAGCATAACTGCTCTCTGTGAGATG
>JANHGB010055813.1:1691-32574 GCA_026283785.1 Coracopsis vasa
CCCCAAGGCCGAGGAGCTCTGTTTAAGCTCAGCCCTAGATGTTCAGTCCCTGCCTGCGCTAAGGCATTGGAGTATTGGTCTCTTGTTCAGTCCTAGCCCCACTGATCCAGACCCTGTCCTGCAGACTAACCTCCTGGCTTGATCTGGAACTGCCTCATCACCATGCATTTGCCTGAGCATATGGACTTTTGGCTGAACTCAGCCCTACTCTGCTTGCTTTGCTTAGGTAATGTGACTCTGGGTTCTGGCTGTGAGACCCTTGCCCTGTCGCCTCTGCTATTGCTCTTCGTTCTTGGATCCCCCTCCTTTGGGGAGCAGAAAGCCATTGCTACTCTTTGATGTGCCCTTACCTGCCTCCTTTTCCAAAACCTAATTGTTTCTTGCATCTCAAATTACTGTGATCAAGAATAGGACACTGCTGTTTTGTGGTTTTGTTTCAATGGTACAAACGTTTTGTACCACTTATGAAGTGGTAGGATAATTGCAGAGCATTTTCATTCTGTCCCTGCATGAAAATCTGTTTCCTTAGTAGAACCACTCTGCTGTCTCTTTTGTAATCTTCTGGCCAGAGTGTTAACTTGCTCCGTGGACTCTCAGGTTATGTGTATTGACAAAACATGAATTAAACAGGGACAAGCACATAATCCAATACTGCTAAAGGATTCTCCAGGCTGGTTAACATTTGGTAAACCCCTGTGGCAGGTGTTTAGCTGTTCCAACTGGCACACTCATCAGCTATGTCTGGGCACGGACTGGATATGGGAACAATCCTAGTAGGCAGCATGAACAATGCCATGGCACTCTGTCATCTTCATTCTGGCAGTCCTTCAGCTCTATCCTAGCTGACTGTGACAGTGCATCTCTCTTCCATATTTATGCTTCACCTAGGGCCACATCATACACAGCCCCAGCATGTAGCAGAGAAACACCTCTTTTTCTTCCTGCCTGGAATGTCAACTAAAGGGAGGAGAGCTCCTTAGTTCTCATTATAGCCAAAGGACAGCAGAGGGCTATGTGCACCAAGGAGATGACAACTGTTGTTTGTCTTTGTTAAGGTCTCACATAGGAATGAGGGTTTGGAGAAAGATTTGGGTACCAGCTGTTGTATCCCTTGCCACCTAAAGAGAGTTAGTTCAGCAGCTGGGAGAGATAAGCTGCACATGGATGGGCAACCATGAAAGATTATAAATGTTTAAGATGGGGCATACACAGGATCAAGATTGCAGCCCATGTTCTGCTTCAGCTCAGCATAAATCCCCAATTCTTTGATGAACTACAACAGTTACTCAGACTGGATGATAATACAGAGCCTTTGGTCATTCGCAACCCAGGCTGGAATCCAGTGGCTCCTTTTTAGGGTGCTGTTTTTCAGCTTGGCTTCTTCTTGGCCCAATGTGCTGGAAGGGGAAAAAGAGACTGAGGATGCCACAAAGGACTGTGAACACTCAGTGAGTGTCATATAAGGGAGGGACTTGTATTATTCACTTGAATGAGAGTAATAGCATGCAAGGCTAGTTTATTCTTAACTGGAAAGGTAGGGTGTGGGTGGGGGAGGCTCATTTCAGCCAGGAAAACTAGTTGTGTGTGCCTGTCTGCAACCCGGAAAGTGTTTCAGGTCAACAAATCATTCCATGAGTTGGAAAGTACCAGCCTTCCAGTGCCCTGGCCAACTAATGGCCCAGCCAGGAAATGTATATGTGGCTCAGCCCAATACCTTGGTATTTAAAAAACAAACATTGCCTTGAAAACTTCAAGGACTGCAATGAATCTGAGTGGTTTTAGCGCACATATTATTATGGCTGGGGATACCTGGTGTGATGACAGTGAGTATACAGAAGCAAGTAACATATCAAAGAATATTCTTATATGGCATCTTAAACTAAAACACTAGCATAATCAAGTTGCAGCTGTGATTAAATATAACCTGAACTTTTTCTTATAGGTGGTGTTGTGAAAGCATTCATGGCAAAGAACAGGGTAGCGCAGTGGAGCTGACAAGGGCCTCATCTCTGGGCCACCCCTCTATTCTTTGTCCATGGCAGGATCAAGTCAGCTTGGTTTCCATGGTTTCCAGCGGAGGAGAAGGAAGAAAGCAGGGATAGATTTTTTGCTAGGATCAGATGCTTGGTATGCAGCATACACAAAGCCAGGCAAAATGCCATGGGGACTGAGGGGAGAAATCTTTCATCACTTCATCTGATAGTCTCCTATAGCAACTGCAGCAGTAAAAGCAAAAGCTGCAGAGGCATACAGCTGCATAGCAGCCAGCTATGTCATACAAAAAGGTCCCACACCCCCTCCTAGTGCAGGCACAGTAGTATTAAGGAACAAATAGGTTAGGTACATGTATCTCACAAACAAGATCAAGCTTGAACGGCACCCAAGTGATTCTACTTCCCTGTCCTGGAAGAGGATGGGGTGTCACTCATTCTGGCCTCAAATAGTTTCTCTAGAAAGCAACAGATGCTGCTGGGTTTGCATTGTGCCAGTTGAGTGAAGCAGTGTTCATGACAATAGCTCCTCATCCACATCAAATGTTAGCCATGACCCAGCTGCAAGTTATTCAGTCTTTTCTGCCTCCTTCAACCCTAGAAATGGGTCACCTTCCCTATGGTGTCCATCTCAGTTCTTGAACACCTCTATCTTCCAGCCACTTGTCAATGGTGGTCTGTGGTCACTGAACACACTCTACAGCCTCTGCTGCACCCACCATTTTGGGACATACCTGGTGGATCTCATCCAGGGCTCTGCTGTCAGGCAGATTTCTTGGGAGCAGGAGAGGAATTCTTATAACTCAGGTTATAAGACATCAGGGAATGTCTTTGAAATGGGGGAATATAGTACCCATTTGCTGTGGGCATGCTTGTGAGATGCTGCTGTCTGTTCAGACCCAGGATTGGACCAGTAAAGGTTGCTGTGATCATCGCACAAGCTGCCCTTCCTAGGGCATCTACACCAGAGTTCCTCCTGCAGATGTATGTCATCTCATCCTGGTGGATAGTCTGAACAATATGCCATGATCCAAAAGAAACCCAAAATCCTGGAGAATTATTTTTTGATCCTAGCCATTGTTGAAAGAGCTTTCTCCTTCGTGCCACCTACGGCCAAGTTTCCTTTTTCCTTTCCTAGGTAGACAGGAGGTGGCACTCAACCTAAGGGTCAGGCATGAAGCCTGTATAAACACCTCCTTTGCATGTCAGCACCCACTGGACTCTGCTTAAGTCGATCTGGGCCAACTAGTCCATGGGTGGCTAAAGATGGAGCAGGAGGAGGAGCTGGGGGTTGCAAACACCAGATGAATGTTTCACCAGAGCTGATCTTTGTCAGGAGATATGTGAACCCTGCTGTGTTAGCTGCAGTCATGTTCCTTGTACTTGAAAGACAGCAGTCTATCTGATATGGATGCTGGCCATGCAAACCTACTCTGCAGCTACTGACGCTTTGATTTGTTGTTGTGGCAGGCTGTCAGCTGAAATGACGACAGATGGTCCACACTTCAAACCTCTGTGTTTGCTGCCCAGTACCATGAAGCATCTGATCCCAGAACTGCGTCCAAGTTTTCTTCTCTTCCTTCCCTTATTAGCAAGAAGGGAAATGGTACTTCTTATACTTGCCTCTGTTCTCAATGCAGATGCCACTAGTGCTGGTGATGAAGCAGGAGATCTGTGACTCTTCTCACATCAAAAGCAGGTCATCCAGGAATGGCCCCAAAAGACACAGCCTTTGATGCTGTAGCCCAGAATTCTGGCCAAGGACAATAGTGACTGAGGAGGATAAGAGGTGTTGTAGGCCCTTAGTACAAAAAGACAGGAAACAATGTCACAACCAAGTATTTGGTGAGATTAGCAGAGTAGGGTCAGCCATGACAAGTTATGCCAGATCTGTGATTCAGGTCTGTAGCCTACCTGAAGCCCATTATGGACTTCTTAAATTTACCCTGGCACTGCTTCACAGTCTGTATTCCTCATACTGGCACACTGTGTCACTCTAGGCCGTGAGGGAGATGCAGCAAAGACAAACTCTCCATCTCCTGTGCTTTTTCTTCACAGATAATGAACAGAATTGGAGGGAACATGTGAATTACCACCATATCAAAACACTGCTTTTCAGTTCTCCAGAACAGGGATTTAGGCACAAAACCTAAAAATGTTAATGCTTTTCCCCTGGCTAGTTCATTAAATAAGCTTCTGTTTCAGTCATTCATGGGCTCCATTGGTCAGCCTTTCTCTCCTGTCTGGAGCAGCAGCATCTGCAAGGCTCCTTGGAGGTAAAACAAGGTACAAGGGAAATTCAAGATCTGCTGCAGAGTTCTGCAACAAGAGAGTACTGAAAATGATGAAAGAACAAACTGAAAAGGCAAATCATACATATAAATGAGACAGAAAAATCTTGGACGCCTGCAGGCAGTGATGTCTAAACACAAGAAGGAAAGCTTAAGCTGAAAAGGAGCAGCAAAACAACCTAGGACTTAACTGTGGGAGGGCCAAAGTTTGGCACTAAACAGAACAGCAGGTGCAGTGTATATTCTGCCATGACAGAGTTAATTCATCAAAAAATCTTTGCTAAGTGGATTTGGCACAATGATTTTATAGTAGAACTGGGCATTGTATCTTGTGAGGCATTATATGCTTAATGCATTAGTAAAAAGTCATGAAGCTAAACTGAACTCTGGTCAAATAAACACAGATAAGCAAGAATGAAAAATTTTGCTTTTATCAACAATATCAACACAATGAAAATCAAAATGTAAGTACATCTTATAGCAAGCATATAAATGAAAATTAGCTGCCAGTTTTAATAATGCAGCCAAGATACTTGTCTGCATGAAAGATAACTTATCTTAATCTTCTTGAAGGTTATATCTACTTAGTGTGTCCCAAGAGTGACAGCATCTCAAGACTGATAAAAAAGTGAAAACGTGATTTTACAAGAATTGCAAAACACACTAGGCATTTTCTTGTATATCGACCATTTGTACCAGCATTTAAGTCTCTCTCTGCCACAGGAGGAGTAGCCTGAGCCTGTTAGATGTCTGAAAGCACCATAACTTTCTTGTGGATTTGAAGGTCAGGGACAGCCTTAGCTGCCATAACCATGAGATGGCTGAGTTCAGGATGCTGAGAGAAGGGAACAAGACAAATTGCAGGACCACAACCCTGGGATTCAAGCTCAGGAATAGTTCATCCTCATATGTAGGGATTCAAGCAAAAGTAGCTAGCAGCATGCATGGATCTTTTGATTAAAACAAGGATATAGTAAAAGTTGCTCCTGACTAAAATCAGGTATAAAAAGGTAGTGTGCAAGTGGGGGGAGCTGGGACTGGTCAACTAGGAGGAATACAAAGACACTAAGTTTGCAAGGGTGGAGTTAGGAAAGCCAAAGCCCATCTGTAGTTGAATCTGGCAAAGAACATCAAGGGTAACAAGAAGGGCTTCTACTGATGTATCATCAATAAACAGATGACTGGGGAAAATATGGTACAGTGCTGCATAGTGCAACTCAGGGGACAAAACTAAAGTACTCAATCCACTTTGCTTCAGATTTTATTGGTAAGACCAACCTTCAGGAGCACCAGGCCCCCAAGAGCAGTTGGAAAGTCTAAAGCAAGAAAGGCTTAACTGTCCTTTGGGTTATTAAGTTAGGGAATATTTAAACAAACTGGACAGACTTAGTCCGTGTGACCTGATGGGATGCACCCATGCATGCTGAGATTGCTGGCTGATGTCATTAAAAGGTAAGGATATGTTTACTTTCCCTTACAGTTAAAAGCACCAGATAATGCTATGATTTACTTACATAAAAAATGAAAGAAAAAAACCAATTTCAAGTGCTACAGTTCTCAGTTCAAAAGCATATGAAACATCAGGCAGAAACTCCGTCTTCTGCAGAAAATCAATGCATTGATTTGTTTGGGGGTTTTGTTAAACAAAGACAAGGAAGCAGGAAAAGAGATGAAAGGAAAATGAAAGCTCAAGCAAAAAAAACAGCTGTTTGTTTTGAAGCTACATTGAGGAAAGTCTGTTTTTCAAATTTAGACATAAAAAAATATTAATTTTTTTAAGCCATCTCTAATTTTCTGCCTTTCAGCTAAGCCATCTCTTTTAGTTCTGCAAAGTGCATGGACAGTGACAAGCTATTGAAGTGTCCATACATATACAGGAGGCTAGAAACACTGAAAGAAAAGAAGAAAAAAGGAGCAGTCTTTTCAGAAGGCATATATGAAGATTCAGTTTAATTGGAGATCCTCTAATTTCTTCTTCAATCTGGTGGTGTAGTGATGGCTTGATCAAGATAATAAAAATCATATTGCAGTTCATATTACATAGGGTGATGGCATTTTAATTTCCACATAGCTGATCAGACAGACACTCATTTGTTGGTTCTGTTCCTACTTTCTTTAGACAGCTATGATCATTTGCACATCTGGTCATCAATCTTTAAAAGAGATTTAACACACCACAGAAAATCGCCCACATTCCAATTTTTATCAGCTTTGTGAGAAGAAGTACTTTTTATTGATGAATAAAAAAGAGGGGAGGGGGAAATAACAAAAAAAAAAAACTTAAAAAATACTTAAATTACTTGCCCATAAGCAACAATTGCTCAAGGCCACTGTCTCATGTTGGGGAGTTACTACAGTTTGCAGTAACTAATATGCACATATATTATGTCTAAAACATATAATGTTACAATTAGTTTATTACTGTGTTTAACAGATGGCTTTGAATTTGTTGTTCTCTTATAGGAATAAAAGAAAATAGAATTTTTAAAGAACATAAATATTTGAGAATATAACATTTTCTCTGAGAATATTAAAAAAAAATTTAAAAAAGATGATCTTAAAAATACATGCCTGCATCCTATCAAAATCAGTAAAGATGGTCAGAGGCAGAGGGAAGAAAAGATGAAGAAATCAGTGCAATTGCTGACACTTGGCGTACCATATGCAAAGTCAAGACAGATGATATTTGTTAGAAATGAAAAAGACAGCAAATAAGCCCATGAGATAAAAGAAGCAAATGTGAAAAATAGGTGGGAGTTGTTTATAGAGCCTAATTGCAATGGTACATAGTTGGTGATACAAGAGGTCACACAAGATAAAGCTAAGTTAATTTAAAACCATCAAGGATAAAGGATTTATATCTCTTTTGAGTGGCATCTTGAGGAAATTTGTCCCTTATACCAGAAATCTCCAGAGATTATAATGCCAGTATGAATACTTCTGTACAGCTAGAATTGCTTTTTCCTCTATAAAAATCCAGCTTTCATCAATACATTCTAAAACTTGTAAACTATTAAAAATAATTTAGAATTTATATTATTTAAAAATAAAATTAATGATTATTAAAATATTAAAAAATCTTTCCTTTTAAAGAAACGGAAATTAAAGATGTGTAAAAATGCACCAAAAAGGCTGCGTGGCTGGGCTTAAACCACGACAAGGAATTATTTTAAAAACTTAGCTTGCTTTTGTGCATTTGGGATGATTTGTAGTGGTGAGAGGCTTTAACTTCCGCTGTCCTAAACTGAAGTCAATAGGCGTTTCATTTGAGCCATGCCTCATTTATGTAATAACACCTCTGCAGGCTTATTTAAGCCATCCATAATGTGCTCAGCCCTATGGATTTCAGCCAGTCTGTATCACAGGATTGTTTTGAGAGTAGTAGTGCTGAAGCTCAGAGGGTAAAATGGTCTTTGCTGTTCTGATTTGAATACTGAAATGCTTAATTCACATAGGGGTTTTGCAAAATCAGAAGCTTAATTTTAACATTATGAGACCTGCAAGGGCAAGAGGGGTAAAAGCCAATCAATACTTATGTCAATTTTAAAAACGTTGTTTAGCTTTTCTATTGATACAGTCAAACCACATTTCTTTACTGAACTTCACCTGCCTCTTTGATTTGCTTATACCTAATTTTCTAAAGGTAGATACAATGCATCTTAAAGATCTTTTTAGCATAATCTAAATGTAGCCAGAATCATACGTATACCATTACAAGTCTAGAAAATAACTGAATATACAAATCTATCTAGAACAGATGAGAAGTTGGATGCTTTAAATTTTTGTTTTAAAGTAATTTTTTGTAAAAGGCTAGGACTTACTTCCACAAAAAAATGATAGTGTCTATGTCAATAGAATAATAGAAATGCATGAGAGTTTTAGATAAGTAACTACAGAAAGATTTTTACTACTAAATGAATGTACTTTCATATGTACACATTAATTAATTTTAATTTAAGCTAATTATTAATCTTGATAATTAACATTACTAATTGGTCATACTTAATATATCAATTCATATATAAATGCATATATTAATTCTTCTATACCACTGCCTAGAGTTGGTTCATAGTAAACAGCTAAACTAAACAGCAATGTCAAAGATCAAGAACTTTACTCTTAGGAAAACTGTCATTAAGCAACATGATGCTCCCTTAAATCTCTGGGGTTCATTTACTATGCAGGCTATAGCTGGGGTTCTTCATTTTGGTATCAATAAAAAATAAGCTTAGAATCTTCTTCGGCATGTAAGTGCTTCAGATTTAACCCTCAAATGCATGTGAATCAGGTCTCCTGCCGCAGGCCTGATAGCAGACTGTGTAGGACTAAATTGCCTCTCTGCTCTCTCTGAGGCACTGGTCATCCCGTTTGCTAAAGGCTGTGCCTTGTTCTTGCTGGGATGAGCTATGATGTGTGTTTCAGAACAATGGGCTTTTCTGTTCCGAATCTTCAGGGCCTTGCTAATTGCGCTAACTGAATTCAATGTGAGTCTATCTATTGACTTAAGCGATTGTTAGATGTTAGCTTTCCTTAATCCTAACAATGAATGACTTCCATCTGACATCCGGATGGTTGCATATTCTGTTGGGGTTTATTTTAAATATCCTGCAAGCAGATTTTGTAAACCTAATATTGAAATACCACCTCCAGGTAGTATTTTGATCCCATCAAATGCAAAATTGTGTTTGCTTGTATATGCAGGACTTTCATTTTAATCAATAAAAACAAAAAAGTAAAAATCTTTTAGTCCAAACAAGAAAATACAAGAACTGCAGCACAAAATTACAGTTACAGAGCCTCTAACTTAAAATAAGGTACTTATCATAGATACTGGATTTCTGAATAACAATGCTTTTAATATTAACTTCTTAATGACCAAAAAAATCCAGTAAATTGTCTGTAAAACAGACAGAGGACCATATTATTCATCCGATGTGACACATTATTATGCAGGCAATCTCAAGAAAACCCAGCCTTCCACAAGGTCTATCTTGCAGCAGCAGCAAAGAACAGAAGCCTTTTAGGATCCATGCACCTTCTGCCCCTGCCTCTGCCCCCCACCTAGGGTGCTGCCACACTAGACTTCGGCTAATGACGTGTTTCCTCTGCTCTAGGATTCCTGTCCTGATGAGATCTGGCTCTGTAAGGACATACAGTGAAGACAAACTTGTACGGTGCGCGGAAGTAATGGAGACATTGGAACAGGTTGCCCAGAGAAGCTGTGGCTGCCCCTTCCATGTCAGTGTTCAAGGCTGGGTTGGACGGGGCTTTGAGCAACCTGGTCTAGTGGAGGGTGTCCCTGCTCATGGCAAGGGGCTTGGACTAGATGCTATTGTGGCTGGCTGCCCTGTGACGGACATAGCTCCAGCAACCAGCTCCAACAGCTCCACCACAGGGCATGGCTGAGCCCCTAGCAATGCTCACGGTACCTCTGCGAAAACCTATACAAGCAAGAGTGAAAATGTTGTGCAGCATCTCTGAGAGAGAGGAGTAAGGCAAAGGATGTGTGAAGAGCAGCCCTGCAGACAGCCAGGAGAGAGCAGGAGGAGGAGAGGAGGTGCTCAGACATCCCAGCAGAGATTCCCCTGCAGCCTCTGGGAAGAACCTCACTGGAGTAGATATCCACACTGCAGGCCAGGGAGGACTACACGTCACAAGAAGCAGACAGACCCTGACTATGGGCTGTGAAGGACTCACATGGGAGCGGGCTTATCCTGAAGGACTGCAGCCCACAGGAAAGACCCATGCTTGGGCAGTTCATGAAGGACTGCAGCCTGAGAAGGACCCACACTGGAGCAGGGGAACAGCATGAGGAGGAAGGACCAGCAGGGAGGGACTGCTAAGGAATGATGAGCCCACATTCCTCATCTCCTCGTACCACTTGGGTGAAGAAGAGTCAGGATTGAAATAGCGAAGTTGAGCCTGGGAAAGAGGGAAGTAAAGAGGTTATTTTAATGTTTGCCTTCTGGTTTCCCACTACCAAATCACTAATTAAATATGTGCTTTAATTGGCCAGAAATTAAGATCATTTTCATCTGCCCACAACTGTAATTGGTAAGTGATCTCCCTGTCTTCATCTCCACCCACAAGCTTTCTCATTCCTGTTCTCCCCATTTTCTTCCGCTGTTCCACTGCAAGGGAAGTGAATGGCTGGGTGGGAGTTTGGCTATTAGCCAAGGCAAGGCCACCAAATGCTCCTTTACATGAACCATCAAGAAACAAAGGTATTCCTTCAAGAAAAAAATAAAAATAATGTCAAGGAAGCGGTTGAAATGAAAAGGAAAATTATCAACTAATAGAGCAGCCAAAAATTATGACTAATTATTCAACTTGTAAAATGGTAATAAATGTGAAAGGGATTTCCCATAGCTTTAAATTAATCTGACAGGATCTTCTCTGCCCTATAGAAATTTATGCTAATGCTGGCTTGTGGTTGGATTAAATTGGAACTAGCTTTAAGAGAAAAGCCAATTTCATGAAATCCAATCACAGATTTTGTCCACAGCTCTGAGCTAAAAAAAAAATCCTTGTTTAATGTAAAATGAGGAAAACTTTTGTTACATTCTTACAAAAAGAAATTTGGAAAGTAATGGAAAGAGTAACTCTTCATGCAGCTCTTAATGATACTTTTCACCAAACTTAGAAATGCTTCTTTTGTGCCATCTCCAAAATTTAATATTTTTCCTTAGAAATAATGAGCCAGATTCTAGGGTGTTTGCCTGCATGTAAAACTTCACGGAAATCAGAGAATGTTTTGCACATGTACAAAAAGTGAGCAACAGTTCAAAGACCATGTCCTGATTTCAGCCTTACAGATAACTCAAGAAGAAGATACTATTTCTTTTTTTTTCTATTCAGATACATCATTATCTGGGGCTAGGGTCTGTGTTTAAAAGTGTTTCTTGTTCAGATGTGAAAATTGAGGCATTCTTCATCCATTTGGGAGGAGCAAATTCTACCTTTTAATTTTCTGATGTTGTCTCAGGAGCAAGAAGGCATATGTAATTGTTTCTGCAGAAGTTTTTGCTTTCTCCAGCAGTAATTCCAGTGCTATAAATGCTGTACAGTTCCCTGGAACCACAGAAATCCAGAAGACTTCAATGGGTCCTAACTGCCTAACATTGATATTTAATAAGATGGTCTCTGCTGTGTGTTGTAAATACAAAGTAGCTTATTTACTGTTATTGTGAGCCAATGCTATTGGGTGTGGGGACGCAGGGAAAGGCTGTATGATTTTGTTGAAGAGTTAGTATAAAGGTATTTCTTCACAGCTTTATTACAGCTTTTTAGGTTCATGTAAGTCCCAGGGAACTCATATTAAGCAAAGAAGAAACTCCTGAGTATCCTTCCTATTGAAATCATTATGTTTCTTTCAGCTATAATACTGAAAATATTCTTTGTACTTTGCAAAGGGAGATGAAAGGATATTTTAATAAAAGGATGACCCTCTCAGTAAAAATGTCTATTTTCCCCATGTGCAGCACGTAACACCTGCTGTATCCCTTTAAAACAAATGATTGATTCTGAATCACTTTGTATGGGAGAGTTACCTTGGGAACAACACCGTGTACCAGCTGTGTCACAGCCATCACTCAATAATTAGCTGAACTGGTCCTGAAGCAAAAACAATGTCACTTTATCTCACAGGTCAGAGATTTTAGATCAAAAGAACACAGTTTTGTATTTAAGTTCATAATTCTAAGTCCACAAAAAGCTGCAAAAGGTCTTATGGGAAAAACAAAAAGGAAATCTTATTCCATGGCATACATGTTTAATAAACTGAAACGGACAAAAATTGCATATTGTGCTTGTTCACTGAAAGGTTTATTTTACCTTCAGTGCTGATGAAACAGACTTTCCTATGAAAAGTCACCCGGTTGCTAGATGAATTGTATAATAAAGTACGGCTTTATTCTTAAAACATAAAAAGATAAAGGCAAGAGGCTTGCTTAGCTCTTGAGCATTCCATATTTTGAAAAATAACTTTTATTTAATTAAAATGCAAATTAAATTAATTTAGCATCCTTTATTAGTGAACCTAGTATTGCTAAGGCAGCTCAAGTGATGACTTCACAGAAAGACATTTGCATTGACCTCAAACTCCTGAAAATTACTGTGGTTTTGCGAATTTACTCGTAAAAAGAGCCTCAACAGTGAGACTCAACAGAGTTCCCTCATAAGGACTTCAGCTTTTCTGTAGATTTACAGGTCTACAGTAATTCTCTGAGACTACACCCTCTGTTACGAACCTTGATGCCCTGGCATGACTACAGAATAGGGTGCAGGGGGTGAAATTGGAATGATTTTTTTCCAACCCTTGTCCATTTCTCTTTCACACATCAGGGCAGCAGTGACAGCAGCAACCTTCTGAATTCCTCAAGATTAAAAAAACCCTTGAATATGCAACATCACGACAGCCCTACCGGTAACATCACCCATGCAATTATATGAGTAACAAATTACAGCGAGTTCAGTCTAGGGTTCTGGAATGAACTTATTCTTTGAAACAGTTTTTGCACTTTTGTAGTATCGCAGGAAGAGTTATGCTAGAGGGGACCTCTGGAGGTATTGTGCAGTATCCTGTACAAGCAGATCACAGTTGCTAGCTCTTGTTCTTAACCGCTTTTGTAATGTACCCTCCCCACCACTATGTTTCTTTATAAATGACAAAATGGTTCAATAAATTTGATGCAGCACAAAGTGAAGATGAGTAGAAAACACAAGAGTGTGAATAAGAAGACAGATAGCAGGTGAGTTTTAATCAGTGAACAACCTTGACAGCTGAAACGTGGAGAATATGAAAACCTAATCAGTTCACCTTCTAGTAATCTTCTAACAGAGGTGTGACAGATACCCATGGGGACCAGGACTCCTTTCCTCTCTAGTTCCAGCTTTCCAGTTTCAAGCAATGCTTTGGGGATGTTTAGCCACTGTAAGAGGTCACACTTTTCTTTAAAATCAGCACTGCTACTTCAGTGTAGTGCACATATAATCACCTTTGAGACATGCTTTTGTCTGAAAGTGTGGATTATTTCAAATGAGATAATTAATCACCTGAGGCATTTTATACTGTTCTTCTGGGTTTCTGGAGGTGTAGGAAATATCAAAAGAGGCTTTTCCATGCGGAAAAGAAACAATTGTTTGTTGTCCCTTTAAACAGAGACTATTATGAAAAAGATGATAATTTTTTTAACTGCAAATTGTAAAGCAGAATTGCAGTGATCTTTATCAGATCTAATTGTTAGTACTATCCTCTGTCTTTCTAAATATCTCTGGATTTGAATGTTTGGGTGCTTAAGAAATGCTCACAAGTAATATGGCATCCACAGTCTGTTGACTGATAGAAAATATTGCTAAATATTGCATATTATTTATAGCAAAGGAAGTAAATCATCTACAATTAAAGAGATAATTTGCTACTACGAAGCTACAACAAAGCTAAGGACTAGTCAAGGCTGTAAAGGGTGGGTTAGGAAAGTACTGTGACTCACAGTAGCAAATTCTGGAGTGAAACATTCCTCTTAATGAAGGCCTTCTCTACATTTCCTGCACAGGAAAAGACTCCAATTAAGGTAAAGGCACAATTTGTATGTTATTCTAAACTGAAAGAGTTAATATTGCTTTCAAAATCCTGGACATTTTGAAACAGTTGACAGAGATGAAAGAAGTAACATGTAGAGGTAAATTTTTATCTTTGATGACCTGTCATGAAATGTGTTGAGTACCAGCTGCTGTGAATTAAATTTCAAAGTTGTTTTTGACAGCATGTTCCAATTATATCCTTATTGAAAGGCTAGATTTTTGGTAGATTGACAAGTTTCCTTTTTATTTTTACCTTCTAATGAGCAAAACAATCTGTTACAGTATATTGATCCAGCTTATTTATTTTTGGATATTTAAAATATGGTCTGTTGTCCTTCTTTTCAGATACTTTTACCACTTGCAATACAGCAAAAACTCTAATTGCATTTGCAAAACCACAGGGGGAAAGGTTGCTTTTAATTCTTTGAAAGGAAACTTTTTTTATATAAGAGCTATGGACTTGTTTTATGGAGGGTAATTGTGTTCAAATACATATTGACCAAACACTTTACCTAGACACAGTAAGGGTCGTCAGATCCCTCAGGAAACATAATAGATCATACAGTCTACTTAAATATCATAGATTATGACTAATATTTAGATACTATTAACATCTGTTGGGCTGGTTCTGGGCAGCACATGAGGATCTGGTTCAGAATATTACTGTTGAAGAGTCATCCTGTGACAGTGATAGGAACATATGCAGACTGTGGGAACCACAACAATATCCATTGCATCCATTTAGTTTGAAGTGGGATGCCATAAACAGAAGAGAACTGAATGCTGCTATAGTGAATGCAAAAGCATCTTAAGACTGTCCACATGGTGTATGGGTATCAATTTTTAAAAAGCACCAAAACTAACAATAAATCCTTTTTGAATGCTTCAGAAGATGGAAGGCAGAGAGAGAATCAGCAGAAACAATGAGTAATGTGGATACAGAAGAGACAGAGAAAAGAAAATAACACAACTATAGAAAAACTACTTATCACCAATTTATTATTTCTGTTCCATTTCCGGTTTGGCACAAGGAGTATCAAGAAATTGTACCATGATTCCAATTCAGGGATATAAAATTGTTCTGAAATATAAGATAGGAATGCCACAGCAGAAAAATTCCCAGAATAAAAATTCATGAGATTGAAAGAAGGACACGGTCCTGAGATAACAAAATAAAAATGTGCCAGGCTGTGATTAATGGTTATAATCTATGGTGTGCAGCTGATCTGGATAATTCAGCAATGGGGGTTGGGTCTCAACTGTGTTGATGTTAATTACATTCTATTTTCATTTAGCTTGGTTTTTGTGTTAATTTAATAGTGGCTCAGGATATTGACGCTATTACAGCTAAAGCAGAATCCTAATCAGATGAATTAGATTATGGCCATAATATGGATTTCCACCTGTAAGAGCATTTGAATTTCCATTCTGTGAAACTCTCAAAAGCAAATTTCAAAAATACACCTCATATTACACATTAACATGTGTACATGCACATGGAGCATCATTAATACTCCAAGACTGCCCTACTTCACATTCTTGTCAGGAAATATTTCTACAGTAACTGTGTCCTTGCTTGTTTATATTGTAGTCTGTATGTTAAAAAGAGAAAGAGAATCACTCAACCTTTTTTCTTGTAAGCTTGTTAATGGAGTATTTACTTCACATTTTTAAAGATCAAAAGGTGGACAGAACAGTGCAATCACTCTGTTAAGGTAGCAAAGACTCTTGGGGAGCAGGAAGACCTAAATACTTGAAATACATAAGAAGTAAATTCTGTATGCATGGTAAAAGCACATTTTTGTTTATTCCAATGGGATAACAGGTAGTCAAGATTCAAACTTCAGTAGCATGTATCATAGATTAGATTTACAGATAATTCGTAAAAGCACACAGTATTTTCCATCTGCTCATGCAATGAGACAGACAAGCATAAGAACTTAACCATATGCCTTGATGCTGGGAAATGCTAAACAAGTCCAGCTTCCATTTAAATTTAGGATGTTTGCTCAGAGGTTAAAAATTTTGTACTACAGACAAGGAGATAACAAAGTTCAAGCTGATGCAAGAAAAAATTAGTATGGCTTCATCTAATACAATACCACCTCAATGTGTTAAAAATGGATGAACTATTACCCGTATGTTAAAAAAGTATTGGGAATGGATAAACCAGATAATATCATTGCCATTTTTTTTTTTTAAAGAACTAGATATACCTAATTATTTCTGACAGAAGCTTACTGTTTTTCAGCTTTAAATAAAATATAGTAACTTCCTTGAGAATATAGTAACTTCCTTGACTGTACCATCAGTTATCCATCTTCCATTTACTGTTTTCAGCATTCAAAGATGAACACAGAAATCATAGAATCATAGAATAGTTAGGGTTGGAAAGGACCTTAAGATCATCCAGTTCCAACCTCTCTGACATGGGCAGGGACACCTCACACCAGACCATGTTGCCCAAGGCTCTGTCCAGCCTGGCCCTGAACACAGCCAGGGATGGAGCATTTACCACTTCTTTGGGCAATCTGTTCCAGTGCCTCACCACCCTCACAGTAAAGTAAAATCCGAGATTATATTTCCCTTTTTATTATTATAAGTGTCTTTATTTTTCTTTTTGAGAAAAAAAAAATTAGTGTTACTAAGCTTAGGTATTTTTTATTTCTAAAAAGTAATTCTGTTATTTTTGAAGAAGCAGAAGAGTGCACATAGACCCCTATAAGAGGAGATAGGATATTGAATATTGTGCAGATCATTGCTTGGAGTGCTCTAAAAATTAGTTTGGTTAATTGAACCTACTGCTAGAAAGTAGTTCTAGGCCCCTTCCAATATAAAAAAAAAAAGCAGCTCTAGTCATATCTTATGCAAATTCTGTCAGATGTAAACCAAAATATGCCAGCTAATACTGCATCTTATTTGTAGAAAGGTATTCAGCACTGCAATCTAAATTTTTCTTCTTTATTTTAATTACATCTTCTCTATCCTTATTAATACTTTTTTTTTTTCTTTTTCTGTGTTAGCGTGTTTCAACTAATTGCAGAATAAAGCCATTGCTTTTAAATACAGTGTATGGGCTGTTAATAGTTTATTCTGTTGTGTATCTTTTCAGAAGTGAGATCATTTTAACTTCTCCATTTTCAAATCTCTCCAGGATGCCAATACTTGGTAACAAGAACAGCCAAACAAAATAGTGCATATAGTGTTGTGTTGCTTAACAATCATTTAAAGAGTGCCTATTCTTTTTCTGGTGCCTCATGCAGTTCCTCTTCATGTGCCAAAGACTTAACACATCACACTGCACACTTTCCAATTTATTACCATTCCCTAGCCTCTTTCAGGCTTTTTATTGCTGAGAGGACACCTGTGCAAAGTAAGTTTAACCTTCTTTTCTTGTTGTCATATTAAATAGTGTTCCATAGGATTGCACAAAAGTTTGGATGAGAATGGACCACCAAGCAGGGCTAATTTCGAAGCTAAATTGGGTTGGTCAGGTTCTGCTGATGAGTTTGGAATATATCAAAGGATGAACATAGTATCACCTCTCCAGACAATCTCATTCCAGTCTATGTTGGACTCCCTCTGAAGGCTTTTATTCATTATGAGATGCTCCCTATTGCAATTCATGTTTGGTGGCATTTCTGTGGGCACTCTGAGAAAAGCCTAGCTCCACACGCCATGCCACAATAGGAGAAGACTGCATAAAGGGCCCCTCCTTCAGGTCTTCAATTTAGAATAATATTGCAATAATTTAAGTGATGAAACAGTTTTTGCCTTTCAGAAGAGCACTCAGGTAAACTGACCACACAGAGGCATGTGCTGAGAAACAAAAAGAGGAATGTAAAATGCAATTCAAATGTATTTTTCAATACTTTTTTTATTTGGAGAAGTATATAAGTAGTTGTCATTTGTGTATCTTATATCATATATTCATCATTAGAATTCAGCATGGATATACAGGAATCAAGAGACTACCAATTTAGCAACTTTACTTGTAGTACTACTGTGTATTGCAAACCACTGTTATACAGCTGTGAAAGCTTCCTGACCCTTTTATTTAGTTCTCACCACTTTTCCACTCTCCAAAGCCCTCCTCTGTCTCACAAATATTTGGAGATATGCCTTAGAATGAGAGAGCTGAGTTGGTTTTCATCCCATGAGTAAAGTAATGAGCAGTGAAATGCTCTTTTAGAAAGAAAAAAAAAATAGTCTAGAAAAAAAACTGTAGAAAAATCTAGAAAATGCCCAGTACTATCCTGAGATCAGGCTGTAATAACTCTGATTACCTTCCTTTCCATGAGAAAAAGTGTCTGTTCTCCGCTCATGGGAGGAGGAAAGCTCTACTAAGAAGAAACTGCAAATCAGAGCTGACCTTTGTGAAAGACTGAATTTTTCCACACAAAATTGGTATAAGCTCCAGCCAAAAATTATGTGACCCCAAGAGGACTACAGGAGCTGGCAGTATTTCTACTTTTCCTTTTGTATTTTGCATCACTGTGTTTACTGGGCCCCTCCAAACAGACTTTGTTTATAGCTTGCCAGTATGACCAAGCAAAGACACTTCTAAAGATATTGCACACTCAGGGTGTTGGGTTGCAGTCTTGACTGATTTATGTTGCTATTCACCAGTTTAGAAATGAAAGCTTAGGTGACCAGACTCTATTGCTCTGAGCATTTTGTGCTGATAAAACTCTATCCTTAAGCACGCCAGGCAAACAAAATTGCATGTAGGAACAATATTGTTAAGAGCAATTTATAGGTTCGTAAGGGTGTATTGCAACTGACAATGTAGTAGAGAAGAGGCAGAATACCTACAGTGATTCTGTTTCCTTTAATATGCTTCACTCTTCCGAGTATTTCATCAGAGAGGTGCTTACCTCCTTAGCACTCCTGGTGGAGCCCAGGGAAAAATAACCATCTACAGAGGCAACTTGGAAAGGACTCCTGGGGAGCCAAAATGTGAATTGCAGTTGTTTGTGAACAGCCACAATGCCTCATTGTAATTCTTACTCACCACTCAGTCAGGTAGCAGTCTTTAAAAGCTTTTTTTAAGTAGGCAACTCTCATGTGGGGAAAGATTATAAGAACATTCTCTAAGCATCTGCTATCTGCCACTGTACTTATTGGCTCTTTCCCTAATTCATAACACCCAAGTACCATCCTCCCCCAGTGTCCCAAAAGGGAAAATATGCAAAGGAAAATAAGCCTGAGGGATAAAAACCAACACATAAAACTAGCATGAGGGATATAAAATCAAAGCAAAGAAACAGAGAGTCAAAAAAATAAAACTGGAGGAAAGGCAAGGGAGCCATATACCCTTGTCCTAAAAAACTTGTGTTCTCTTGAGTTGGCTTTAATATTATTTATTAAGCTTTCCATCTGTTTGTAGAGACCAATGAGTGCAGCTCTATCTAGTGCAACACTACTAAAGACGTTTCTTCCCTCTTCCCACGAAATTGTATATTAATGGATCAAAGAGGAATCATTGACTTCACAGATTCAAAGCACTGTGCAAGTTCTAGCTAATGCATTTTCAAACATCTGTATGAATCACATATTTGTTAACTGTACCTGCTTCTAAAAATTAGAGGTGTTAATGTTTTTCTAGGTCACAGGTAAAGTGAGAAGAGGCAGAGAGTCTGCCATTACTGGTAGGTGTTTAGCTGTCCAGAGCTATACTGGTGGCATTCTGCATTGCAGGATCAGGATCAGTGCCCATTCATTATCTTGCTTTAAGTAGCGCTGGTGTCTTGCCCAAGCAGCCATTCTTCTAGCTCTCTCAATCTCCTTCTGAACTGCCCCATTCTCATTAATATTGATTTGTTGTGGCAGCTTTGTGGATGGATAGTAGGTACAGCAATGGAGAGTAGAGAGACAGACCGTTCTGACTCAGTGAGCTGCCACAGCAGGAGATAAGCATCTACCTAGTTCTGCTGTGCTACAGATAAGAACGTGTTTCAGACAAGTAATTTCAGTAATTAAATTGAACTTTTTATCTCTCTGAAAACAGTACCCAAAGGGTTTCCCTATGAAAAAACTAATAATGGTTTTACTACTTTCCTTCTGGCAACAGCTCACTGTGTATCAGTAATTCACTTCTCTCACAATGTATTGCAAAACAGAGGAATTCACCCAACTCACTGGGAAGATGCACAGTGGTGTCCCATAGACATGAAGAGCGTAATGAGTCTTGGCAGTGCTATGGACAGCTAAGGAATGCCTTCAGCGGAGCACTGATGCAGTATTACCTTTGGGAGAATCTAGTCTGCATCCAGATATCTCATTTTGCCTAATATAGAATACCTCTGTGGACCTGTCAAGTGGAAGAATTTAATTACGCTGAGATGAACTGCAATTATGGATATCTGTAGAGGGGAGGAGGAAACAAATCCTGCCTAATTTAGGTAAATCTATGCATCACTGTACAAGACAGAGTCTGAAGTTACTTGTTTCTCCACTTCTTCTGCCCACACCTTCTTAAATAGTCTAAGGTATTCCCCTCCATGATACTAGCAATATTATTTATTTAGATATATGCTGAAGTCTTACTAAAATTTTCAAATGCCTGTTTGCCTGGTCCTTTTTACTAAAGCTTCTATGGCAGACAATGGATTTGTTGTCAAGACAAAAGTCATTCATTGAAAATACCCAGTGGACAATGAAAACCCTTGTTGTTTTGGTTGTTTTATCTTGTAATGTGCTGTTGATTTTAGTAAAGTCCAAGAAATGTTAAGGAGATATCTTCATTCTCAAAGTAAAACACTTCATTCACAAAGTTAGGGCTTTTCTCTCTGATGGCAGATACAAAATTTGTCTGCTTCCCATTTGTGTTTCTGTTTTCTATTGGATGCTGCTCTAGGACTTCTAAATTTTTTCACAGTTCAAGTGAAAGAGATATGCAATAAAGGCCCATTTCAATGGTAATAAAAATAGCTTCTAATGTGGAACAACGTATTACAAATCAAGACGTCTGTTCACATTATTATGAGAGTCTCAGTCCAATGACATTCACTATAAATTATGGAAGAACAATTGCAATAAAAATGTGCACATTTAGCTCGAGGCTAAATTGAAAATAAGTTTTTTGTTCATTCTGAATTCTGAAAGAATTTTCTAAGATATCAAAATCCAGACTTACTGCAAAAAGATACATAAGAAATTCTATTCAAAAGCAGGCTTAAATACAACTTTGCCAATATATTTAAAACTTGTTTGGCCACAGAAAACAGTAACTACATGTAGGGTTTAAACACTATCTTTGAACAAGGAACTGGGCCACATCACACTGTCCTAGACAGATAATTTTCCAGAATAATATTTATCCACTTAAAAATTTAGTACTTTATCGATATAGAATTTAGGAACTTTCAATACAAATACATTGTTTTATGCAGCCGTATCACTGGTGAATTTAACCTACTGATTAAAAAAAATTGATCTCTACGTAGTCCGTACTCATCAAAGTGAAGAAGGATTTTATTTTCCTGCAGGCATTAGTTAGCAGGATTGTAGATTTACAGAATTTTATAGGTTGGAAGGTACCAATAAACATCATCTGGTCCAAACTCCATCTTAAAACAAAGCTGACTTCATTGGCTTCATTCTGGCTTATTCAGTTTCAGTATTCTTTGACCTTCTTCATCACAGGCGTGCTGATGACTCAACATGTTGCCTATGAGGTTATAGGTCTTTTCTGACAGCAAATGACACCAACAAATGGGAACTGGTTAATGCTGGCATAATCCCAAAGAAAAGATTTAGTAAACAAGAGGAGTATGAGATGGATCCACTATTAAACACATTCAAGCAATTCAGTTTGAGCTCATCAAACCAGAGTGCTCTTGATTTACTTCACCTTATTGTTACAATAACTTGAATGTGTCACAAACTATTAATATCTCAGAGGTTCATCCTAACTCCATAATAAAACTTTTCTAGAAATTTTAATTTCCTTCCTACTTTTGATACAATAAACTATGATTGTTCAAGTGTTAGAACCTGAAATTTAGTCCGTATCTACCATGCAAATGAAACCTACACTTGTTGACTGCCTCCAGTGACTCCCTTGAGTTGACCACTGGAAGCTATCAAGCTGCTAATATTTTAGCGTGTGAGCACCTTCTCTTCGCCTTCTCTGATACGTTTATAGATTACTTGCCTGTGTGCTGCAATTAAATACATGGAGTCTATGGACAGAAATCCTGTTATCTATTTTTCCTAACTTCTGGTAAGACCCCATATCTCACATGCTTTTTCTTGATTGTTGATAGAAAGCCACAGTTTGCAAAGACAGGTGTTTTGCATCCTGTTTTACAGCTGGGATAAAGTGACTGACAGGAACTTGAAAGACACTCGAAGTCTCTAAGTATCAAGCAACAAAAAGGAAACAGCAGTGGTTAGACTGCAAGGTAGGACATAGATGAGAAACAGCAGTTCACACTCCAGTTAACCCTAAGCCTCCATGAAGACAGTATCTGGATTTCAGTAGTCTGTAAGAATGTTCCTTCTTGTTTCAGAAAACTCAGTCTGAACCTTTCAGTTCCCAGGAACCCTACAAAGATCTCAGTCTTTCTGCAAAGAGTAAAAGCTAGTCAGGGACCTCGGACTTGGGTGTATCAGAGGAGGTTAGCTAGTTCTCCAACACTGTGTCAGCTTGGAATGTTTATTTCCTTAATTCAGTGTTGCAGGTACAGTGACTGTTTGGGGTAATATTCACGCAGTAAATGAAAACTAAGCTAATAAAACATATCCACCTAGCTGGTGTGAGAATAAATGTTATTCTGGTCTGTAATTCTGAGATGAAAACAACTGTTTAAAAAAAAAACCCAAAACAAAAAGACATCACTAAAATCATATTGTTCTTCAGATCTAGTACCAGAATCATCCACTTGGGTACGGTCTTCCAAACTAATCTTATTTTCTTCTCTCTTATATAAATTCGCTGCTGAAGAGCTAATGCTCAGACAGCAAAATAGGGAACTGGGACTTCTACAGGTATTCAGAAATTGTTTATAAACATATCCATGGAATACAGCTTTTACCATAATGGTTATCTGGGACTATGATGGCTACCTGAATATTTTTTTAGACTTTTATCTTGCTAATTTTTAACACTACTTCCTTTTTAACATAGAAAACCAAGCAATTTTACCCCATCTTTCTGTTGCAGCAATCACTGCTTGTCTTTCACAACGTTTTATCATATTTTTTTCTTTTCTTGGCTGGCCCTCGCTGTGTGTCATTCTCTCCAAAGTGCTGAGTCTCTCAGAACTCATCAGCTTTCTCCTTGGCTGCAGACCTCATCTGGCTTTCTTTACATGCCCTGGCCTCTGAGCTCCTCTTAGAATATATTTGCTTTAGTGACGGAGTATCACGTTGGCCAGATCCTTGGGACAGATCTGCTTGCACCTTTCCTAAAATAAACCTACCAAAAATATCCAAAGGTCTTTCAATCTCTAAAGTTAGGTCTTGCGACAACACAAACAGGAACACAATAATTTTGCTGACATTGAAGATTCAGCTGTTTTGGATGAGATAATCCAGAACAACTGTGAACAACTTTTGTAAGCAGCTTTCCTCCCGTTGATTGTCCAAGCAAACTTATGCCAGAAACTATGGCTTTAGCAAACAGCGCCCTGTGGCCCTGGATCCCTAAGAAAACCTGATCTGCCAGACTGTTCCCTTGACACCCTGGCTCTGACCACCCTGATGGGTGCCCCAGGACCTTTCTCTACCTTAGTGCTCACAGGAGGTACTGGCAGCCCTTTCCCACCAGGGCTCCACCTGCAGCAGAGTGACAGCTGCCAGAACAAAGCAGATAGGCACCCTCTCAGTTTACCTGCCTGCCTGCTATCCTGCCTCAGCCTTTTCAACACAAGAGAAGTACCCACAGAGCAAACAGGGAGCCAGAAGGAAGTGATATTGACTGCCACGGTCTGCTTTCCCTGACTTTTAACTCTCCCATGGGCAAGGGTCGTATTTTTCGATATGGCTGATGAAAGGCCTCATGCATGTTATTCAGAGGAGACAATTTTACCTCTAAACAGATGACTTAGGGGAGAGGGCTGGCCAGCTGCTTCCAGGCTCCAGTCTCAGGGGAACAATGAAATTTGGCTGCTGCCTCTGAGCCATGCCAGGGACTGTGCTGACAATTTAGAGGTACAGATGACTATGGGCCAGTGCTGTATGTGAGTATGTGCATGGGCTCCAGTTTATTTGCAGATATAGAGGTAGTAACAGACTCTTGCTGGCAATAACAATATAAAAATATGTAATGGTCTCCTTATTTGTGGCTCTGCCTATGCCAGGAAATTAAACAGCAACAGGACACAAGCCTGAATGAAAGTAAATGGCAACAAAGCTCCCTGGGTATATGCGTTGTGGAGAATAATGAGCTTCTGTGGGACAAAGAAGTAAGGATATTGTAGTTCTCTATCTCTATCACAGATAGACCTCAAAGAACTTCTCTCAGCTGCTGTCTTTAATGATGTACCCCACAATCAAGTTATTGGTAAGAAAATCACCGGGAAATCTGTGCTACCGGCTTTGGGCCAGGAGTCCTCATAAAGCATGGGAGAAGGGCTGCAATCACACTTACCTGCTGAGGCAGCCTGTCAGGGGCTGCTGAATGCAGTCAGGGCTCTATCAGCTCCTGACCCAGCACTGGCTGTAGTGCTTGTGCGATGTAAACCTGGGCTGCTTTTTTTGTGGTGTCTTTCACCATGATGCCAGGACACAACATATACAGAGAGGAATGTAAAACTGCTGCCACCTCTGGATCATGCAAGCAGCTGGTACAGAAACTAAACTGGTACTTTCTGACTCCAAGCAAGAATGTCAGAAGTCTTGAGAAAGAGAGACCATTCTGAGAAACCTTCAGATAAGTTTTTCAACTGAGTTATGTGCATGTCTGGATTATCCCTTTTAGGAAAGTGAGACAGAAATATCTAGATCTTGAGTTTTACCTTAGTCCACTTGCTCTCAGCTGCATGGGACCAGTCTTTCTTAGTTCCAATTATACAACCCATGATCAGGCAGATAGGTGAAATGAATGTGGAAGGATGATGTTGTGGGTGAAATCTACGACATTTAAGCAGTTCCAGCAATATGAGAATGAGCAAATATTTCATATAAAGACTGTAGATTGACCTATGTCAAATGAAAAATGTATGCAGAGGTTTTACAGAATCTTGCTGACAGTGATGCACAGAAAGCCTTAGTCACAGCTGCCAGTGCCCATAACTCTCAGTTACACTGATGAAAGTGTGATTTGCTTATCAAACTGAGAGCAGAGCCTTTATTTCTTATAATGAGTCCTAATTATGGATGGTGAAGTGTTTCGTCCTTCTTCAAACATTTCCTTTTTGCTTCCCCTTGTTCACTTTAAATTTGGTTTGCAAAACACAGGATGTGTCTGAATATGCTTTTATATTAACTCATAGAATCACACAACTATTGAGACTGGAAGGGACCACTGAAGATTGTCTAGTCCAACTCTCCCCATGGAAAGATGGTAAACTGGAGCAGGTTGCTCAGAACCTGGCCAGCCAGGTTTCATTATCTCCAAGGATGGAGACTGTACAATCTCTCTGGGCGCCCTGTTTCACCGTCTTCACAGAAAAATGTTTTTCTCACATTTAAGTGGAATTTACCATACTTTATTTTGTGCCAATTGTCTCTTGTCCTGTTACTGGATGCCACTCAGAAAAGCACAGTTTTCTTTACTCCCTCCTATCCAGTATTTTTACACACTGATAAGATCCCCCTGAACCTTCTCTTCCCTGGGCTGGACAGCCCCAGCTCTCTCAGCCTTTCCTGGTGCTGAAAATGTTCCAGTTCTTTCATCATCTTTGTGGCCTTCTGCTGGACTTGCTCCAGTAAGTCCGAATCTTTTCTATACTAGGGAGCCCAAAGCTGGACACAGCAGCACAGACATGTCTCATCAGTACTGAGCAGACAGGAATGATCATCGACCTCCTGGTAACACTACTCCTAGTGCAGCCCAGGATGCTGTTAGCCTTAGCAGGGCCCATCATCTCCCCACTGGGACAAACTGAAGCTCTCCTGAGCTGTATTCATCATGGTTCATGTCATCTGAGGTTTTGAAGGCAAAGATTTGTCCATTCAGAGCAATGCTCCTTCTGCAGCCTGCTTTACTCATTGAAAATTCCTTACAAGTTTCAGCTACCATGAGGAAGGGCTGTAAACAACATATGATGTGAATATTTTCACAGCAACACACCTCACCTTCCAGAAAAACAGTTTATATGACAGCTAATTTTACTTTACATTTTCCGCTGCTAATGATGGTAGTTGTAAATCTGTATAATATTCATTGTTGTGACATACAAAGCAGTCAACACATCAATTTGGCAAAAGCAGTCTCATAAAATATACAGAATATGCATATACTTTGCTGGTTATTGCTAAGGAAGTCCCCCACTCACAAAGAGGTTTTTTCTTATTATCATTATTATGATAATGGTAAGATTAGCTTGCGCAGTACTCTAATTCACTGTTGCATTTCTCTTGAGTGTTCCTAATGATACAATCAGATACGTGCAGTTCAGGCACAGAATTTTTTCATATGACATTTCTCACAATGAGGAATACAATCATGACAAAATTTTGGAGATAAATTGTTATCCTCATTGAAAAAGTAGTGGAATGAATGGAAGAAAAGACTGGTTTACACAGGTGCATCTTGACCTGCAAAACTTTCTGTACACGTTCCATTCTCGAGTTACAGAAACAAATTTAAGAGTGCATTAGCACACAAGAGACAGAAACAAAGTGAAGTGAAAACTGTAGAATCAAAAGATATCAGGAAGCAAAAAACGCTTACTGATTATTTCTCTTTTTTCTTGTTCTGCCTAGGTGTTGCAGTCTGTTTAAGCTAGTTAGAGCTTTCTGCACTAACCCAAACAGCACATGCTTAAAAGAGGACTGAAATGGCTTTGTCCTTTTGGGTACCTCTGCACTATCACCAAGAAATAGTGACATGTTCATGTTAGCTGTAAACAAGACAATTCACCTAAAAAGTAAGGTCAGATAACTGGATACATTGGTACAGAAAGAGTCCTTGAAACTGCTGTAGGGACTCACTGCTGACACCAGATTCAGGTGATTTATATTTGCATCTGGCCTGAGTGCAGACAAGTGCTGGGAGAAGGGGATGCATGCTTATATTAGATTTTTAAAATACCAAGCATTTGGACAGATTAGATATGGTTCTGACTCAATGCTTCCTCACACTTAAAAAGTTGTGGGTTTTTACTCTTGTCCTGGGACCAAAAACCTGCACTGCACTCCATTCAGAGAGTGTGGATACTTCAGGATAGACAGTCCCTTATGTGTCACATCTCTGCATGGGGCTCAGCTCTTCTGTTTGTTGGGGTTTTTTTTCTGTACTCTACCTACAGTTCCTCTAAAGCCTTCATGTTCATTATTTTATTTCTTCAGGTTGTCATAGTTGGTCTCTTAAGTTCTTTTTCCTGGCTAAGGGATAATGTGGATTCACTTTGGCATTTAATCATGTTGGTCCAGACTTCAGGTTTCATTTTTACTTTATTACTAAACAGTAGTCTGATCCAATCAACGGATCAGTTTATGTGAATAGCTGTAGTAGACTGGAGCCTGTTCTGCTCTCAAGTTTGTGAGACTCTTTCATACAGAAAATGTCTTTGCAGCTGCTGAGATTAAAAAACTGTGGAAATGTCCCAGGATCCCTTCTGTGAAAATAAACCAAGACAAAAATCCTGGAAGGCTAAATGGAGATTTTATACAGCTTTGGCCTTAGCTGAATTATTATAGGTATGCTATAAATCCCTGAAATCACAGAGATTAGGATGAAGGTGGTGGCTTATCCCCAGCAACATGGACAGAGTGGAATACTGTGTCATTTTATGATTTTGATCTAGTACACTGATATACTTTATTTCATGCAGATTCATCAAAATCAATGTTTAACACACAGAGATTCTTCATCTCACTTTGCTGCTCCAGAATACCTGTCCTCAAGTTCATCATTATGCAAGATAATGTATGAAAAAGAAATAAATGGATTGTGATCTAAATATTGTTTGAAGTGACAAAATCTTTTTTATTCTCTTTGTCTGAAGAAACTCACTGTGTATTGGGTGGTTACCTTTTTCCTTCTGCTTTAGTTGGCTGCTTGATTAAGATCCTATTTTACAATGCTGAATAATGCATATTGATTAACAGCTTTCACAAAAACTACAAGAGGAAGATTGGCATCTGGTGGACTTGACATATGCATGAGCCACTCACAATGATTTTCTGTCAGGCAATTCAGTCCCCAGAAAGGAAGACTGCATGACTAATGAGTTTTGCACCTCCTCTTCATGTGCTCATCTGCTTTCCCATTGATGTGATTTATTAGGCACTTATGTGAGTCATGGTTAGCACACTGAAGTGGGAGTGGTTGGTGGCTGCCATTATAATAACCATAAAGCAAATAAAACAGAAATCAGGGAAGTGGGAAATGATGTCTAAGAAGCAGAGAACACCTGCTTTCCAGTTATGCCTGCACTAAATACTTGAATTTGATTCAATAGTTACAATCAGAGTTTGCTTCTGTATTTACACCCATAACTATTTTTACGAACCATCATTCTTGCATCATTGCTGGATTTTTGAAGAGCAGAGTTCATGCATCTCTACTAAATGAAAACTTTCATAAAGATTCACTATGATGAACCAAGTAGTTTGTGTGACATCTTCACTTTATGAAAACTTTTGACACTCACATTATCATCTGACAAACACAACACAGAAAATATTTCTAGGTTGTCACAGGGAGGCAATTCTGCAGCCTCCACGCATCTAACCAAGTAGAAGCTGGGACTCAAAATAAACTTAATGTGTTTGAAACGTAGTTGAGCCATGAAGAGACACTTTGAACTGAGGACCAAAAGTCTTTGGAAAAACAGTCAGAAAACTGCTGCTCTCTTCAAGGGTCAATAGGAGGCTGTTTAGTTTGTTCTTTGGAAGTGTATCAGTACAAGTGCAGTACATCACAGGTTTTTTTTCTGCTTAGTCCACTGGTATTTGAAATGAACAGGAACACTGTGTTTCATGCAAATAAAACAGACTAGGGAAGAGACACTCCAGTGAGGAACACAGATTTGAGCTAGCTCAAGGCAAATAGTAGTGATGTAATTGTACATAGGATTTATCCTGACAAGGATATAAAAGTAGGGTTGTCTAAGGTTGTTTAAGTGCAAGTCAATAAGACAAGTTATGAATTTCTATTAGCATCCCAAAAGCTTTATTGCTAGAAACCCAGAAAGCTGAAGAATGCTTGTATGCATGTCATAAAAGAGGGCATAATAAAGTGAATGTGTTCAGCAAGTTGTTAGATACTTCTATAAAAGGAGGTATTTTGCTGACTGTGACAAATGTCTAGCACTTCAACACTGAGCTAATCATTAGGGAGAACAGAAACATGAAGTTCAATAAGAAGTGCAAAATACTGAATCAGCATCGGAACTGACTGCATGAACAGCAGTCCTGCTGAAGAGGACCTGGAGATAACAGGGGATGGCAGGTTGAGTATAAGCTGACAGTGCAGTTTTATTGCAAATAAAGCAGATTATGTACTATGCCACATTAAGATCATAGCGAGCAAACTGAGGGAAGTTATGTTTCCTTTACTTGGTACCACGGATGAATCCCCATCTGTGTGCAGATATGGGACCCTAAGTTTAAAAGGGCTATGGAGAAACTGGAGAGGGTCCAGCAGAGAATAGCTAAGATGGTCTGGGACCATATGAGAAGAGCTGGACTTCTTTCATCTAGTGAAGAGGTGATCTAACGTCAGTCTATAGCTATATAAAAGGCAGTTAAAAGCTGACATACCACACTCCTCTTTGCAGAATCTGCTGATAAAACAAGCAGTGATGGACTCGTGTTGTAGCCTGGGAGGCTTCAGGTGGAAGTTAGTAAAACATATATTCATCAGGAAGGTAGTGCAGCACTGAAAGAGGGTATTCATAGAGCAACTGGAACCTCTGATTTTAAGAGGTTTACAAGACTTCATTACATAAAACCATGTCTGACCTAATCCGGCACACTCACAGTCCTGCTTCAAGCAGGAGGTTGGAATAGAGACCCCAAGAAGTTCCTTTCAAACAACATTTTTACAGGTTTTGGATAGTTTTCCCATTCAAGCTGCCTCACGTGGTCTTATAAGCAGTCTGAAAGCAGGTAGAAAGACTGAAGCTGTATCAACACCACACAACTTAAAAGGCTATCTCAGAATTGAAGTAAAGGATTTGTAGAGGTTGCTTGCAAAGGTATCAAAAGAGAGCATAGAAGATAATTTAGAACTCTGAGACAAGGCAAACTGACACAAACAGGGCACAAGCTGAAAAGAACTGTTGAGAGGAAAGAGCACCTTAAGCCACTTTTTAAAGGTTAAGAAGGTGAGCTGGTGTATAACAGTACTGAAGTAAAAAGCTACATTTCTAACACCACTTGCCCACAGTATTCACTGCAGTATAAAAATAAACAACCACACTCAAAGAAGAAACAAAGGTCCTGGAGAAGAAAAGTAACTTCCTCTCTCTTCCTCAAAGACCTATAAAGCCCCAAGCCTTTCTTTGCTTGTGAAAGTCTGGCAAAGAGAGAGATGATTAAAGACTTGAGTTATTGGAGACATATATTTCAACTACCAGAAGCTTAACAAGGCAGACCACATCTTTTTTCTTACAAGCTGTGGTGAAGTACTTTCCACTTGTTGACGGTAATAAATTAGAAGTAGAGGAATGGCTTAGGATTCATCAATTTTCTAGAGGTAAACTTAGTGTTTAAAAAAATCAATGTAGCCACTAATTCAAAAGCAGCTTTATTTGAAACCTGTTTCAGGTTATGCCTACATTATGTATGCACAAACTGTGTGCATAGACCATCATGCCAAAGTTCTGTGTGCAGAAACTAATAACTTCTTGTAAGTTAGTGCTTAAATGCTGTACCTAACATGATTTCAGAAGTGGAGGA